>NW_004624739.1:1320911-1431665 GCF_000247695.1 Heterocephalus glaber
GTATTCATGAATTCCTAAGGTGTTCTTTGTCATGAAAATATCTTATTTCTCCATCAATTTTGAAAGATAGTTTTGCAGGGTACATCAATCTGGATTGGAGGCTGTTTTCCTTTAGGGCTTGAAATACGTCACTCCAAGTTCTTCTTGCCTTGAGGTTTGCAATGAGAATTCTGCTGGGATTCTGATGGGCTTTCTTTTGTATGTGATTTGTTTCTTTTCTCTAACTGCTTGTAGAATTTCGTTCTTCTGTTGGGTTTCTGGAATCTTAACTATCAATGCCTGTGTGTAGTTTTTTTTGATCAAGGCCATTTGGAGTCCTATATACCTCCCTTATCTGTATGTCAAGTTATTTTCCCCTGCTCGGGAAGTTTTCTGCCATCTCTTCTGTGAACAGTTTTTTTTATGTCATCTGCACTTTCTTCTGTTTCTTAATTGACTCTGATCAGTCTTATATTATTCTTCTTTGCATCATCTAGCAGCTGCTAGATTGATTTCTCGTAGTCCCTTACAATTTTGAAGCAATTTTTCTTTTCCTGGTCACTAATTGCAATCTTATCTTCTGTATCTGAAATTCTGTCCTCACATCGGCTATTCTGCTGCATAAACTTTCAATGGAGTTTTTAATCTCCTAGAAATCTGTTTGCATCTGTTTTATGGATTCCTTTTGTTTCCTATGTTGGGATTCCATCATGTTCCTCACCCCCTCTATTTTTTTATCTGTGTCCTCTCTAGATTTATTAATCATGTCTTGCACTATGGGCAAAATCTCTGTTGTTATCTGAGAAATTATTTCTGATTTCATTTTTTCCAGATCCTCTTTGGTTGCCAGTTCAGGGAGTTCAGATGGTTGAGTACCAGATTGTTCCATCTCGTTTCTCTTTGGGGTTGCTTTAGGTGATCTGGAAGTCTGGTTTTGAGACTTGTTTATGTGTCTTCTCATTTCAATGGGGTGGGGAGGGGTGTGGGCTCACCTCCTCTGTGCTGGGGGCAGCTCTGCTACTTGGCCCTGGGAGTGGTGGTATGGCAGACTGGAAGGTTTGGTTATTTTACGTTTCAAAGTAGAACATCCCTTCTTGGAGGTATTTGCATTTTAATAATGGTCATTTAAAGAGTGGCAGTAATATTTGAAAGGATTTGGTAAGGACGGAGACAGCAGAACATCAGAGAAGGCCTAGGTCAACTGGTTGGCATCCTTGGGACGATGGTGGGAGTTGTCAAAAGGAGGAAGCCAATCCCTTCCAGTTTCCACTGGCTTCAGTGCCAAGGAGAACTGTCTTTGGACTGCAGAGGATGAAACAAAGATTTCAAAAAGGAAACAGAGCCCAAGGTGCAAAAAGCTGGAAATGATGAGGGCATCTATCTGTTCCAAATGAAGTCAGATGTCACACAGGGACAGCCACTCCCCAGGCTCAGATGAAACCTTCCAGTGACATGTGGTCAACCTGCTGACAAGGTCCGAGGAACAGGGTGCCTGAGAGTGTGGTCAGAAACAGGGCACTGAACAAATGCCTCAGGTGCTTTTTATTATTATTATTTTAAAAAGGAAGAAAAGATTTCTCCAAGACATGAATTGAACTAGAAGTTGATCCCAGAACTTATGAATGGAGTTGTAATGGGAACTGAGCATTCTAGTTCGCTGGGGAGCCAACCCAGTGACACGAAGAACAACTGAAGTCATACTAATGCCAGTCATTTGTCTTAGGGTAAAGCTACAAAATTGGGAGATGAGAAAAAATGAAATAGACAAGAGGGACTTGAGTAAAAAATTCTGGACATGATTATAAAACGCAGGCTAAGGACCAGTATAATTATGTATATGAATAACTTAATTATTGGCAAGTACAAAGGTCATGAATTAGTTGATAGAAAAGTATTTCATGGCCTTATCCCAGGCAATGTTTAACCAAAAGCAGAGAGCATTCTTATCAAAACTGTCTATGTATAGTGAGTCAAGTTAAACAGAACTATTTGCAGAAAGTAAACTCTTTATAGTCTTTCTGGAATAAAAACTCAGACTCTTAGGTTACCAGCTAGGTAGGGTAAAGAGTATATTAGATAGAAAAATGCGGATTTAAAAAGATCTGAATAGCCCAATGCAAGATTCAATAAAATTTTAAGATGGATAAAGGTAACTTTTTGCCAAGAATCTTAAAAGTTCCTTGCCAATGTTTATGGAGATGCAACTTAACAGCAATACTGATGACACAGATGTAGAGATTGTAATCAATGTAACTTCAATGGGAGTTAAAGTATGACTAAGCCACTGAGAAATTTTGTAATCTTAGGCTGTGCTAGTAGAAGAATGGGGTGACCATATGCTTTGGTCAGACTAGCTGCAGTGTTATGAGCAGTGCTGGGTGCCAAACTCAAGTAAGATGTGAAGGAAGAACTGGGATATGTCTGGGGCCAATGAGCAGGAGAGGATTCGACGGCATCATACAAGAAACTGCATCATACAAGAGCCATGTCTCTGGTCCAGCCTGATGCACCTCTCCACGTGGCTGCAGCACAGTCTGTGGATGTGTTCCCTGTGTCCAAGGCTGCTTCTGCAAGGAGGCACTTTCTAGCCATCTCTAAGAGCTGCTTTGGGAGGCAGGGAGTTCCCCATCCCAGGAGCATATCACAGATGCTAGATAGTGCTTCCCAAGAGGGCAGCGGTCACGCTCTGCTCTAGGCTGTCCTTGACTTACATACTGTCAACTTGACTAAATGTACAGGAAATAACCTTCTTCTAGAAAAAATACCCCACACTTTGTACCACCAACTGGAAAGGCTACCTCTGTGAGCCACCGAACTGTACTGAAGTCTCCAAAAAGGCGGTCTAATGAGATGCTGCGATTATACAGAGCTTTCATCTTTGGAGCTCAAGGCATTTTCACACCAATTATTGCTTTTTATCTTCACAAAGCTCCCATCAGGTGAGGAGAAAGAACAGGGGGAGGGAGGAAGAGGAGGAAAATTTTGCACATTTTGTCACTATAGAAACTTGTGGAGACTTGGCAAAAGCTAGTCTGTCCTGGGGTCTGGAATTTGTCATCTGGTTCTTTACCAACCTCTGTTGTAAATGGTAAAGGCCATATTGCATCTTTCTGCTGGACACTGTCCTCCTTACAAAGCACTTGGAAGCAACACCAATGGAGGACAGAATTAGAACTTTTGGTTCCAGGGAAGGCAGGGACCTGCTGGTGGAGATAAGCAGAACTCTTACGAAAGCATGCAAGAGAAGTCATTTGCCCCTTGTTAGTGGTGACTGACAGCGAAAAGATAGCTTGCATAGGACCTGCACCTCATTCTATCTCATTTGCCTCAATTATCTGAGGGGCTGATAATTCTTTAGAATGGAAGATACATCCAAAATCGCTTTTAACATCACATGAAAACATCCAGGGCTTATAAGCACTCTATTTTTTGTTTCTATAGTGGTATTTAACACAGTATGCCTTAAAATTAGATTGGCAAGCATCTCCCTGACTAATCCATAAAATCTGTAAAGGAAGTGTTAAACCTTCCTTGTCTGTGTATCAGCAGATATAGAAGAGTGGGTACATACACAGATTCTGAAAATAGACTGCCTGAATTCAAATCCCAGTTCAGCCACCTACAAGCTGTGTGACCTTGGACAAGCTGGTCAACTGCTCTGTGCCTAATTTCCCCATCTATGAAACAGGGATCATATGGGTATACCTATCCTCACAGATCAGCTGTGAGGAATAGATCCATCTATCTAGGACCTCCTGGGATATGCTTCCCATCTTAGCCTCCATTGTCACTGGTGTTTCGAGACTAAAGCCCTAGCATCAATTTATAAACTCTTTGTTCACCTGCAGTAAGATCTTGGGGTGTTTGCACCATAGGGACAACATTAGAAGAGCACACATAGATAAAATACACAGAAAAACAGAAATGTAATTTCTGAAAAATGTGCCTATGATTTTTCTCAGAGAACCTTTCCACCAGAAGCACAAGCAACCTGTGAAGTTCTTCCTGACCCTTTTTGTAGAAGAGACAGTGATGTGTTAGAGACCCCATTCTAAAGTTTTAAAAGAATCAACTTTCAAATGTCCCACAAGGGTGAAATTTACCTAACTGCTTGCAGCACTGGGTCTAATTTTAAGTGACTTGGATTGTAATGTTTGAAAACAAGTAAGATGGGTCCAATGTAGTCTCTGTATGCAGCAGATTGGGCTTTGTTACAGGAGTGAGGTGATAGAAAGAAGGGAACATTAGCAGGTAGAGAGAGAGCTAAATGACAGGTACCTGACAAAAGGTCTTCCCTTAACCTGGAAGGAGCAACTCAGAACACTGGGAGATAGTGAAAGAAATCTGGGAAGAGCAGAGACCAAGGGAAATGGGTATTTAGATATGGCAGGCTGTTTCTAACAGGTTAAGATTTGGGAACAGTCATTAATATCGCTATTCTAAATAGAATCTGGGTTCTACTGGCTGTTGGGTGTTAGTAAGGAAAGATGTTGTATCCTAGGAGTGACTGTCTTCGTTTTGATATTTAATATTTATTTCACTTTCTCTCTTTACATAAAAAAGAATTTTTCATAATGAAGTTGAAAAAAAAATCCAGTCACAAATTCCAGCAATGGCTTCTTTGACAAATCTTTGCTAGGAAACCTTGTTATTCAGGACCACAGGTTTCTCTTGCCCCTGGTTAGCAGTGTGTCTAACTAAACCCTGGAGAAAACAAGAGTGACAAGTGGATAGCTTTCCTTGAGGAAAAAAACTGCAGAAATCGAAGCCACAATCTTTGGTGATTTTGGGACTCAAATCTCCAGTGTCTGAAGTTTATATTGTCTATTACCCAAGGTAGTTAAGAGCTCCTCACCAGACTGGATCTAATCCAGTCCTGTTGCTTTCTGGCTTTGACAGGTTGGGCAAATGATTCCACTGCTTCATTTTTAATAGAGAAATCTATTGGACCTGCTGTTCAGGGGAGCTGGGAGGACTCCAGGAGCTGCTGTGTGTAAAGTGCTGAACATCGTGCCTGCCTAGATACCCATAATCATCATACTCATCCATTCCCGCCCCCCCCCCCCCCGCAGTGGACAGTTACAAAAATGCAGAAATAACCAAAAGCTGGGGGCCAGGGTGGGTGGGGGAGGGGAGCTGCACAAAGGGACCAGGCATTGAGACACTGGCTCATTCACTCTCAAGGAGCCAGATGTGACAAGAAGGTTTGGTGCCACTCAGTTCCAGAGTAAACAAAACCTCAGAGGAGCAGAGTCACGTCAGAAAACCCCAACACTGCCATACTGTGAACAGACAGTGTGGCACTCAGAGGGTGGGAGACAGATGCTGGAAATAAAGTGGTTTTGTGGAAATGGAGACAGATTCTGCACCTCCAATCTGTCAACACAATTTCATGCTAACATAGTGTTATCTTTTAGGTTTATCAAATGACCTTAGAGTGTTAAGAGCTTGCATTAAATCTAAAGCAACGATTCGGGAAACTCTGTTATATCTGAATTTTGTCCACAAGGATGTGAAATTACAGGATACCTGGAAAGGCACCATGCACCATGCCTGGCACCAGAGAATACAAAGGACACCTTTGTGCCAGTATAAAAATAGGGTGAACGTTGAGATTCTGCCCCATCACAAAGGAACTGAACTGGCTTCCACTTGCAGTCTTTTTCTCCTCCACATATGGAGACAGCTCACTTCCCTGGGGAACCCAGGAGTTAACATTCCATTATTCTTATAACAAAGGTGGGCTAAGAGCTGAAGATCCTTTTCTTTTCATGATGATTTCATTGAAACATCATTTGCACAAAGTAGGCTATGTGATTCCTGAGAAATACATAAGAGTTTGTGACACTAGGTCCCCTTAAATGTGTAGATTTGACACCCCCACCCCCAGCACTGGGGATTGAACCCACAGCCTTTCCACCGAGCCCGACCTTTTAAATTTGAGACAGGGTCTTGCTGAGTTGCCTCAGCAACTTGTAATCCTCATGCCTCAGCCTTCCAGAGTGTAGGAATTACTTTCATTTTTATTCACTTAACTATTGCTGTTGCAGTGACATTGTGAGTAGCCCCCTCCATCTGCCATGTGTCTGAGGGAGCCACCTCACACCTGGACAAAGCACAGAATAGAAGAGCTTGGAACCATCACATTAAGGGGACAGGAGCTTGTAGGAGCAAAATGCACCTCTGCCAGCCACAGCAGTCAGCTAAACAAATTCATACGGAAATTAAATTCTTCTTTTCTCTTTTATGGGAAGATGAGATTCTTCTCTCTTATGAGGCCCAAACTATTACATTACTGACAGTTTTCATTCAAAGGTAAGAGTTATTTGTTCCCACACAGAATCTGCTTAATTATTAGCATTATAAATTACACACAGGATGGTTCACTGAACTAGTGCAAGTTTCTTGGCTTAATAAATTTACAAGTTCCAAGATAAAAATAAAATCAAGTAACTGCTGCAGAAGTTATCAGGAAAACATGACTTTGAATGGCCAGAAGAGCTTCCTGAGGCACAAAATGAGCCTGGGAAGCCATGTCTGTCTCAGGGCTCTGACCTTGGCCTGTCTGCTCTCCCTGTACATCCTCCCAGCATGGACAAACACACACACACACACACACACACACACACACACACAGACATGGCCAACTCCACCCCAGGCCTTTCCACAGTGCCCTGTGACAGGAGTCAGCCAACTTCCTGGAAGGGCTGCAGAGACAATACTTCAGGCTCTGTGCACCACACACCTACCCAGGTCTGCCTTACACAGGAAAATACCCAGGCACGATATGTAAACCTATGCATATGGCTGAGTTCCATTAAAGTTTGTCAATATAAGTGGAGGATAGGATTCCGTCCTTGCAGCCATGGCTAGCTGACCCTTGCTCTGGGATCCGACTGCCTGGTAGATATCTCCACTTGAAAACTCCACAGCTACCTCAAAACTCAACATTTTAAGGCTAGACATTGTTTTTTTAATCTCTATTCTTCTGTGAATGCAGCACTAGCACTCGTGTGCTCAGGGCTACCACTAGAGCTTCATCCATAGTCCCACCTGAGGATCCCACAGCCAAGCACAAATCCTACCAGCTCTAACTTACTGAATGTCATATATCCAGCTCTATAATTATGTTTCTTAAGTTCAAGGACCACACCTTACTCATTATTGTAACTATCTATCTCCCCATCCTACTATCTAACTTAACATGTAGCATATAAAAGGAGCTCTAAAAATGATTTTTGAATGAGTGAATGAATGGATATTACAACAACCTTAGGGAAGTGCTTCTTAATTTCAGTTTGTGTATACATCACAAAGAGACTTGACTAATTGCAGACTCTGATTCTGTAAGTCTAAGATGGGGCCTGAAGTTTTGCATTTCTTGTCAAGGTAACAGGATGCTGAATGCTGCTGGTCCACGGACCACACAGAGTAGCAAGAACCTAAGAAACAGGCTTTGGTCCCATAGTGCCCACACAGAGATTTTCTCCCCCAATTTTTTTCCTATTGATTTCTTTCCATGGACATTTCATTAAATTATTACTTGCACCTATTCAGAACTCCAAAGAAATTAATAAAATAGTTTATGGCACCAAATGACTTTGCAATTTGCAGAGCTTATACACATTTCCATTTCTATGCCTCAGATTATTTGCTGCTTCAATTATTACCTCCTCCTCATCTATCTACTTCTATCCCTTAGTGCCCACTTAATTGAATTTAAACATCACTGCTCATCATCTGTGTGGTGGTCCTTCTGCAGACAAACTCTGCCAATCCAAGCCTTTTTTATCAAGATGTTTCACTTATCATGATTGTGTAAATGTCTTAAACAAATTATTATTGTTCAGAAATTCAAAGGAACAGTCTGTTTTCCCAGAACCCTAGCACAATGACCAAACTGAAACCTAGTTTCAGGCTACCTACACCCCTTTTTATAGCAACAAAACACTTTTTTTATCAGCAGAACAAATAATTGTTTTCAAGGTTCCAGGGATCATGGGATTCTGCCCTCCTCCTTCAAACTTCCAAAAAGGGAAGAATATACTAAGGTTATCTGGAGGATCTCCATACCTCATGAAAGCTGAGCTGTTTGCTTTGGCAAGTTAAAGGTATTAGCCCAACACTGTTGCAAAAAATCACATTTCTTTACATGAATTCAGTAAAGTTAGATACCACATCTGGGGCAGGAGCTCTGGCTACATCCCACTCTGTCTGGAAACTGCCTTTTAGTATAAGGCCACCTTGGATCCATTGCATGCAAGCTAATTGCCTCTCAGTAATTTCAGCATTTTGGATAATTACGTTTCTTTCCTCTGACAATTTCTAAGGAAACTGTGTGATTCTGAATTGTGTCAGAAAATAAGTGCCACAGTGAATATGTGATTTTAACCAGGAGTTTCCATTACTAAATTGCAGTAAAATCTACTATAATCAACTCATATAAATTGTTCCCTCCCTGTGCTTATTTCTAATGAGGAGAATCAAATTGTCTTACCTGAAAGTATAGAAAAAAAACGATTACAAAGATATGGCACTTTTGTAACTGGTAAACAATTTATAAGATCTGATTTTATTATGCAATATATGTGACAAAATTCCTACTTATCTAGAATATAAATGACCAGAGGGCTCAGATAAAATGTGTTTAATGGTTTAGTCATCCCTTGGTACCCGCAAGAGATTGGTTCTAGGACAACAAATGTTTCAGTTACATACATAAAATGACATGGTCTTTGCACATAACCTACACACATTCTCTTCTATACTTTAAGTCATCTCTAGATGACATGTAATACCTCATGCAATGTAAATGCCATGCAAATAGTCGTTACTATATTGTTTAGGGAATAATAACAAGGAAAAAGAGTCTGTAAGATATTTATCACAGATACAATTTTTCAAAAATGTTTTCAGTCCTTGGTTGGGTGAATCCACAAATGAACATCCACAAATGAACAACCCAATGATACAGAGGGGCAACTGTAATTGGTTCCATACTGACAACTCTGGGGAATTGTAAAATCCTGATGGGCCTTTGAGATCATCAAAGAAACATTAATGCTCACAGAATTTTAGAGCCAAGAGAGATTTGGAGCTCATGTGGTCCAACCTGCATGGTTTTTTTTTTGTTTTATATTTGCTTTTTGTTTTGTTACTTTTAGGTACTGACAATTGAACCCAGGACCATTTCAATGAGCTACATTCCCAGACTTTTAAAAATTTTTTATATGGAGAGAAGTTTTCACTAAGTTTTTCAGGCTGGGCTCAAATGTGCAGTCTTCATGCCTCACTCTCCTGGAGTGCTGTGAGTACAGGTGTGTGACACCATCCCTGGCTAAACCTGCAGCTTTGACAGATGTGTGCTGAGCCCAGGGAAGGAAATATTTTGCCCAATAAATTAGTGGCAAAATCAAGCTTGGAACCCAGTTTGCCTCATGCTCCCACCAGTGACCTCTGTGCCCCACTGACTCAATGGTGTTAACTACCACCACACTTGTGTGCTGTAATTCTTGAAATTTTGTAATTCACTTCTGGCCCACTTTATATAAAACTTCAACACTAACCACTGTACTTTAGAGACCTTTCTTACTTTATTTTTTTCTCCTTAGTATTTTCACAACTTAAAAAAAAAAATCATCTGTTGTCCCCATTAGCAGGTAAGATTCTTAAGGAAAAAGATTTTTTTCCGTTTATTCACTGCCATATCACAATGCACAAAGTGAGAGGACAAGAAATACTTGTTGAATGAAAAATGAATAATTTATGATAATTGTCAAACATATCACTACATTATCATTATCAGAATACTTCATTTTTTATATTATCTATTTGACATTTTTCTAGAACTTCTGATGTGCCAAGCATTTTACAAGGCTGTGGTGAACCTCAGAGTAATAGGTTTATTTTATTCATTCAGGAGCTTAATTTAAGGTGATCCTATTAGTGTAACCTCCTAATGCAATGTCATCTCTTATCAGCTTAATTCTGCAGACTGTACTGTATATTACTCCCTAAAGGAATTATTTTCACCTTCAACCCAAAGTTAGGACTCTTGATTTAGCAATTTGCTTTCTAGGATGATACAGGAGAAATTGCAGTCTTTGCACCAACCCATCAAAGCTGAAAGAAATGGAGCAGATTGGAATAAGTAGGCTTTGCCAAGCAATTCTGACACATTCTTTCTCTCAGATATAATTATCCCAGAGTAATGCATCCATAACTGTAGGAAGGTCCCTGTTGCAGAAGCACGTGTAGCATCAGGTATCTCATCTACTCGTTTCAAAGCGAAGAAACTAATATATAGCTCTGTTTTCCAGAAAGATGATAAAAATAATGATTTCATAAGAATTCAGGACATTGTATTTTCATAACTGAACAATAAATTATTATCCTCTTATGGTGAGGATGCTGGTATTTTTAGTTGAATTAGTTCCAATGGATTTGGTGGCACTTGAAAACCTTTTGTCACATAAACCCACAATGTTGATTTATTTAATCAGCTGACACCTTATGGAAGGGATGCCTAGAGTTACTGTGTCCTGGAACTGTTTATAACACATCAGAAAAATACAGGGTGGTAAGTAAATTATTTATCTTTCCATAAGAGTACAAGTAATTTAAAAATGTTTCTAGATTGTTTTGGATTCCTACTTGTCCTCAGCTCACCTTAAATGGTCATCCTGGATGCTTTCTCTGCTAAGTTAGCTTTCACTTCTTGAAAATTTCATGGCCTAAGGGTTGGGGATTTAGTTCAGTGGTTTCACTGCCTGCTGCGCAAGCACAAGGACCTGAGTTAGATCTCTGGTACCAAAAAAAAAAAAAAAATTCATGGCCTAAGATTTAGTGCCTACCTCATCACCCAGACCATGCTGGCATCTCATTTGGGATATAAACCATGAACATGTATCCTTCCTGGTTCTCAGCACAAATGTACTGTATATAGTCACTGAGAAATATTTGTTGACAATGAATTATTTGAATATTTTTGTAGAGGGTAGTGATGTAACTTTTCTATTCCTCTTCCAAGTTAAACTATTTTTAAAATTTTATTTATAATTGTGATTAAATACACACATCAAAAAATTTAACTTCTTAAGCATTTTCTAGTGTACAGTGCTGTAGTTTTGAGTACATTCATAATGTTATACAATCTCTAAAATTCTTTGCATCTTACAAAACTAAAACTACATCCACAAAGTAATAACTCTTTGTTCTTTACCTCCCTCCAACCCCTGAAAACCACCATTCCATTTTTTCTATCTCTGGATTAGAATACTCTAGGTATGTCATATAGGTGGAATCATACTGTATTTTTTTGTGAGTGGCTTATTTTACTTAGCAAAATGTACTTAAGTTTCATTCATGTTGTAACATGTGTCAAAATCTCTTTCCACTTTAAGCCTAAATAATATTCCAATGTATATGCAGTCCACATTTTGTTACTCGTTCATCTGCCAATGAACACTTGGTTCCCTTCCACCTTTTGGCTACTGTGCATGCTACTGCTATAAACATGAATGTATAAATATCTCTTCAAGACCTTGCTTTCAACTTTTTAAATAGAAACCCATAGGTGGAATTACTGGATCATACAGTCCCAAGCTAATATTAACTTTAGTGTATAGATAAACACAAAGGACAGGAGATTAAAGGAAGATTCCAAAAATTACCCTGAGCAAAATGACTTTATAATCAAACAGGGAATGGCACCTCCTGGCAGATGTTGTCTGTACTCTGAAGAACTCTAACAGTGGGTACAGTTCCTGACAACAAAGAACACCTACAGTGAGCTATACCATATAAGCAACCTTAAGATCCCATGACTCATCTACAGGAGAAGAAAAGTACAACATGAAAACCAGAGGAGAGAGGAGGGAGAAAGCAAGAATAAAAGTATCAAGAGGAGTTTCTCAGAGGAATTTTCCCAAGAGGAGCATTGTAGGAGTGAATGATTTTGGATTTGTTTCCTGGCTTGGCCAAATACCAGAATCCTAAGAACTATGTATCTCTAAACTAGATGCTATCTCTCTTCCATTTCTTCTTACAATGTGACCGTTTGTTCCTAGGGAAAGACCTGAGGATTGTGTTGGCCCAGCAGATCCAAGTATCTCAGGAAGGCTGAAGAGGACAAGACAGAGGGAGAGGCATGGCTCTGGCAGTAACCTGTGGACTGGCTCAGAGAGGCAGGAAGTCCAATTGCAAAGGGTTAAAGAACCTAGTGAACCATCAGGGACATGTGAATACTGACCATAGTTTTGGAACAAACTTGGGCAAAAAGAGTGTTCATAAAATATAATGTCCTGGAAATCTGGGCTGTGTGACTCTCAAGACGCAGGAAAACAAATGAAAATGCTGGGGCTTTCTATGGTCACATGATGGCCATTAGAATTTAATGCAGGATCTAAGGAAAGAGTGATCTCCATTCATGGAGATTAGAGTGTGGGGAGGCAAAAAGAAGAAATAGCATATTCTGGTAGTACATTTTTAAGCTAGTATTTTGCAAGTATAATAGGTTATTTCTATTCATGTAAGACCTCATTTGTTTTAAAATAATGCCATTATTTGGGAACAGTCTAGAGTTTCCTAATATCTCAATTTCATTTTCAGAAATGAAAACCCAGCAAGATGCATTCTTCAAGCAGGAGAAGTGAATTTTTCCAGTGGTCCACTCTAAATGGAATAAACAACATGTTGTAGAAAAATATGTCCTTTCACCTGTTTTTTTTCCCACTTAAGTGATTTTAGACAATTGTTTTGAATTTCTGCTTGTTATTAATAAAGGCGAAATAATGTCTACATTGTAAGGTTGTTCTGTCCTCTAAAAATGTTAGTTTCTCTTCCTTTCTTCTGCCCCCAAATTAAATCTATAGTACTTGGCAACACAAATTTCTGTCAGATTAATTCTCTTCATTTTATCTATAAGTCAAAAGAGAAAACCACATGGTGCTTTATGAGTTTTGATCAACTGCTCAAAAATACATATTCAGCATGACATACAGAGAAGGAAACTAAGAAGAATGTGAGACAGAGACTGAGAGGGGAAACCTGTGAGATGGCTTCAGAGGAAGATGGGGAAAAAAACAGAAAAAGGTGAAAAAGATATGCAAGAATCATTAATATGAAAAATATGCAGGAAAAGTTGTATTTTCAGATGTGCATTGCAGCTTCAAAAATATGTTTCAAAGCATCAAGAAGCATCAGGTAGTCATATGTTACCACTGTCAGATCACCTATATGTGATCAGTTGCAGAACTCTGGTATGACAAAGGAAGGATTTGCATTAATTTCTAGGACTGTGGTTGACTCAAATTATACCCAAAGTTTAAGATAAGGGAATTTTAATGTAATCTAGTGAAGTAAAAATGTCACTGCCATAATACCTGAATCGTCTCCCAAACTTGCCCTTGACAGATTCTGTATCTAAGACATCCCCTCCCCACAACTGCAGGCAGGACTACTGATATATCTTGTTATTTATGCAGTGCTAAAACCATGCCTGGGAAATGACAGATGCTCAATAAATACCTGTTGAATAAATAATCTTTGATCAATGTTTATTATAAAATCTCTAAATGCCAGGTCCTCTGCTTGGCACCAAAAAATAGAGAGAAATTTAAGGCATGATCTCTCCTCTGCAATGAGGTAGGGGAGGTACATGAAAGGCCTTATAAACATGAGAAGCAGCAGCACATAGCAAAGATCCTATCACCACATTGCCCAGGGTGGAACTCCATTCTGCCAGTCCGTTGTCATCTGTAAAGTGGGACTACATGGATCTTATATATTGCAAGGGTATGAGTAATATGGGGGAAGTACAAAGGACCTCATCTAAAGTACATGCCAGGAAGTAGAGAAGAGATTTAAAGGTTTTACAAGAGCATTTAGAACAAGCAGTGAGCCATACAGCAGAATCATTGTTGTGGACAGAAGTAGGGTCTGTCAGGAAAGAGTCCAAGAGAATATTTGGTCCTTGTACATGCAGTCTTTTAAAATGGGTCTCAGTCATAGTTTGCTTTCTGTTGCTACAACAGAATACCTGAGGCTGGGTCACTCATAGAGAAAAGAGATTTATACAGCTCATGATTCTTGAGGAAGAGAAGTTCAAGATTGGGTGGCCATATCTGAAGACAGCCTCATGCTGGCTCATAACATGGCAGCTGGCATCACATGGCAGGAGCATATGTGAGAGTGGCAAATGGTTTGTGGGGTAGGGAGCAAAGAGGCACACTCTGGAGGCAGCTAAGCCACTCCTGAGAGAAAACCATTAATCCCTTCATACGGGCTCCACCCCTGTGAGCCAAACTCCTCCCACTCGGCCCATCCTCCCAACACCACTGCAATCAAAGTTCAGTATGTGTTTTTGTGAGAAAACCTATATTCAAACCACAGCTGTGCCCACCTGCCGGGTTGGTGGTGGAGGACATAAAAGCATACCCAACCTGAGCAAACGCTGCAAGGCAGGAAGTCCCACAGGAGACAAGGAAGGCAGAGGTGATGAGAACGTGATGGGGGGAGGGGGTCAGGGCCCAGTGGCTCAGCGAGGACGGTGTGGGAGGGAAAGAAGAGAAAGGCCTGTAATGATACTGAGGAATATGGACAGAAAAGCAGGTTACTGGACTTTTTATTGCACTTCAGTGACTTGTTTTGTGTTTTCGGTCATTTTTCAATAGTCATTTTTTTTTAACAAATTATTTTTGGATGTAGCCCCAGTTGTGGATTGAGTATCTGTGTTCTTTCTTATTTCCTCTGTTGCAGTTCCAACCCTCTATGTTATGGTAAGGGAGAGTGGAGCCTATGAGAGGTGATGAGCTCAGGAGCATGGAACTCCAGCTAGTGGGCTTGTTTATGAAGAGGCCTGGGAGAACTCCTTTCGGCCTTCCACCATGTAAAGGCAAGATGAGAAGGCGCTTTTCTGAAACGGAATGGACTCTCACCAGACACCAAATCCATCAGCACCTTCATCGTGGACTTTCCATCCTTCAGAACTGTGAGAAATAAATTTGTTTACTAGCCACCCAATCTATAGTAATTTCGTTATAGCAGACCAAACCGATTTGTAAAGTAACATTTTATATGCTATGTCCTTTGTCAAAAGAAAGATTGTGTTTATTATAGGAAATTGGAAAAATACTAATAGGAACTAAAAAGAAAAGAAAAATAATTCATTATCCCATTTACTGAAATAACCACTCCCATTTTGATCTTTATCTTTTCCACTATTTATATATTTATTATACCTTTTAATTATAAAAAACAGAATCATATGGTATCCACTGTTTTACAGTCTGAGTTTTAAAAAATAAATATGATCACAATTACATGTCATTTAATATTCTTCTATATGATCAATTTTAATGGCTTCAAGTATTTCACACCATGGATATATCATAATTTATTTTTAATACTTCCTTATGTGAGCATTTAAGTTGTTCTCATTTTTTTCTATTACTGAACATTCCTGTTGATAAATCTTTGCACACATCTTTGATTTCAGTGTTCATTTTAATGTATTTCATCTGCATAAAAACATCAACCTGAGGGAAGGAAAAAGAAGTAAATAGAAATGTAGTTTATTGTGCTCCGACCATAGTGCCTTGATCCCCTAGCCAGGAAATGCCACCACCTCCCCCATGAGAGTTAGAGTGAGGTTGGACACAGCCATTTATCATAAAGGAGTCCTTCCTCACCAGTGATTTCAGGGACGTGGCACTCAGGCCCCTCATCTTGCTCTATTCTGCAGAGCCTTGGTCAGTTGGGATTCATGCAGGAGCCAAGGTGGGGCGGGTGAGCCTGGTGGGCCTCCATCTTCACCTCCAGGAGATGAAGCAAAAGCAAAGTAGTCAAGCACCCTTCTTAGAGCCCTATTAAGGGACCTGGAAGGAGGCCTTGTTTGTGACAAGGTGAGAATCTTCTCCCATGAGGCTCTGAGATCTTAATCTTAATAAACTAACAGATGAAAACACAGACAAAACCCCCGAAGTGCTGTAATTGGGATTCCACTGCACCTCACTGGTCTCCCTCTGTACTTCCTTGGGTTGAGCAACAGACTGTTACATACTGCATGTACATGCTCAGCCAGAAAGGTCAATGATAATGGAAAAGAAAAATGAGAAGCAAAAATAAGAAAAACAGTAACCTGAGATGGCATGCTTCTGTCACCTGTGATCACCATGAATACATCAATAGGAGGTGGTTTGGCCTCTGTGAGTGGAGGAGATGGCAGATTAATTAGTAGCACATGGAAGGAATGTGCACCCTGCTGAGAAATACCAGGGTAAGATGAATCAGCCCAAGTAAGAAAAGAGCACAGCTCCTCCGAGTCTGTTCACCTGAAGGACCACACTCAAATTCTAAAACCCAAACAGCAATGACATTTCAAACACTATTTGATCCCTACTCCAACTTTACTGTTTCTAATTCAAAAAATCTTTTGGTGGCTTCTTAAAATATTATTGTAAAAGCCCTCAACCATTTGTTCTGTTTTTGCAGTAACAGTGGATACCCATTCATTTGCTGGATCACTCAATCAACTATTCATCTCATTAATTACTAGTAATGGGTAATCTACTCTATGTAGGACAATTACGTTCATATGATCATAAGCAAAACAGATGAGTCTCTGGTGCTGGGGGTAGTGAGACAGGGGACAATTAACAAAGAAGCAATTAAATTATTATAAAATTCTATGAAGGAAATAAACAAAGAACCATCACAGAGGGGAAGAGACAGACCTGCAAAGGCTGGTTATAGGAGGCATCAGAGTAGCAGTAGTGTACTGTGTCCTGCACTCAGTTGCTGAGTTTTCTCTCCGGACACATGGGAAGTTGGTGTTCAACTACCCCACACCTAGGTGTGGTCTCCTGGAATGTGGGCACAGGTGATATTTCCCACTTCCAAACTTGCACCACACAATCCTCCATGTGTTCCTTGTGTCTCACCAGGTGACTACAGATGGTCTGGTCAAGATTCCAAGAAGGGCCAAGGAAAGAGAGAGGTCATGAAGTGGAATGGCTTGGTGGCCATAGCAAAGTCCTGATCTCTATTCCTAATACAAACAACCACACTGGAGTGTAACCTGGGGACAAATAAGATTATTGGTTTGTTTGTTTCAAACCTATGTCTGGGTTTTACATGAAAGCACTTACACTAACCTGACTAGCAGTGGAGAGAGGGTGTGGTTTACACTAAGGCCTGAAGGGCAGGAAGCGCTCAGCAGCTGGAAGTTGTGGGTCAAGAGTATTTAAGGCAGTGAAAACAGTGTGAGCCAGAGCTCAAGGCAAAATGAAGAACTGCAGGACTGAAGGATTAGGTGTGGGAAGTGTAGAGAAAGGCCATGATGTAGGGCTGGAGAGACTGGAAGGATAGAGAGTTCTGGTACTGTACTTGTAGAACACTGTAAGGAATTTGAACATACTTTTCTAATTCCTTCAACAGAGATATTTATAGGCCAAGATACCTACTCAGTCAGTATTATTAGATGATTTATTTAAAGTGATCCAAATCCAGAAGGCCACAATGATAAATGCATTAGTTTCCTATTGATGCTCTATCACATGAACACAAAATTAGTAGCTTAAAACAACACATATTTATTATCTGAGGTTCTGGAAGTTAAAAAGTTTAAACTATGTCTCACTAGGCTCAAATCAAGGCATTGGCAAGGCTGGGCTTCTTCTAGAGGCTCTAAAGAAAATTGTGGGGTTTTTTTCCCTTTTCCAGCTTCTAGAAATTGCCCCTCATCCTTGCCCATGGCCATTTCTTCATCTTCAAATTCTAGCAACACTGCTCTCTGGCTCCGGTTCTTCTTCTTTGCTCTATCACTTCAAAGGACCCTTGTGATGGCTTTGGGCCCACTCAGACACCCAGGATAATTCTCATGGTCAACTGATTAGCTTCCCCAATTCTATCTTCAACATTACTTCACCCTTGGCATATCACAATGTATTTACAGGTTTCAGGGATTGGGATAGAGACATCAGGGCAGGTAGCATTATTTTTCCAACCACAGTAGGAATGTCATTAATCTTAAACTGAGATTGCTTAAACCATTGTTACTAATTTGTAACTCATAGATCTCTCTTTTTTTCCCCTCAAATTGGACATCTGGAATATTTTCAGCTAAGCTGGAGAAAAATTTACCTCCAAAACAAGTCAAAAGCATTATATAGTGACATAAAGATAATGATTCCCATTATATTTTAATTAGATTTTTCAAATTGTATAAAAGAGGTTTGTGAAGTGATCCTAGTTTGGGAGTCATTAGACTCATAAAAAACTGAGTTTCTCAAATCTTTGTTCCCCAGGTCCAGGCAAAAGATTTAGCTGATGAGGAGGCAATGATAGGATGTATCTGGATATGACCTCCTCTTGCTAACCCCAAAATGAGTCTTAGAGGTCCCCACTTGAAAATTACATCCTGAAGTCAGGAGACTTGGACATTACCAGTCACATCTAAAATGCAGAAGATTAATTATTGTGCCACTTCACATCTCTGAAAGAAAAGGCTCATGGTCATATTAGAGGACAAGAATTAGGCAACTGCAGAATGCACATCACTCAAAGTAACTCCACTTGAGCTAGCCTGATTGCATTCCCATGTCATCCTGCAAGGTACTAGGTCAGAGGGAGTTTGTAGCAATTCCCGAATATTGATTAGATTAGATTAAGTGAGCTGGTACCAACATTTAAATAATAAAAAAAGTACTTGAAAAATCATTGCAGACACAGATTCCCTGGACATCTGTTCTTGTAAGGTGAATTTGTCACAGGTTGAGGATAAAACAGTTCGTTAAGTAGCTGCTCTACTACTTTGTTTTTCTTTTTGCATCCAGGATCCCCTTTTCATGCCACAACATCTCTGCTGAGTATATCTTCTGTCCAGTCAACATCCCTTAGGTAATACCTCAGAGAGGAATTTTGTCTTCTCATCATTGTGCCTCCTTCTATTTTTGTGGTTTTGTGGGTTCCTTTTCTTTATTATTTATTAAATAAGCTACTTAATCAAAACATTCTTTCTTTCTTTTTTTTTCTTTTGGTACCGGAGATCGAATTGGGGACCTTGCGCTTGTGAGGTAGGCGCAGTGCCACTGAGCTAAATCCCCGGCCCCATTCTTTCTTTCTTTTATATGATGCCAGTACTTCCATTTTCAGGAGCTACTAATAATTAGCTTCCCAGGAAATGCTTACCTTGCCTACAGTTTTTAAGCTTGACATACCCTCTAAGGAATCTATTAAAGCAATATGATGCTTTCAAGTCTGCTTCTTAAGACACAATCAGTTTAGAGACTAAAGATTTATTGACTCACATTGTGTGCTACTGGCTAAATTAAAGAACACTCAAATATTTGCTCCCATAGCAAATCCTAAAGGTGCCTAACTTACAATGAGGCAGAAAGCAAGTCACACACTGGGAACATTCTGAAATACTGTCTGATGCCAACTTAACGTTTCGCCCATCTAGAAGTGAGCATCTTACACATAGAACACAGAAATCTAATGTGCAAAAAAAAAAAAGAAAGGTTCAAGTAAGTATGTGTCTAAAAAGTTTGGGCTGGGGGCGGGGAAAGAGAAGGAGAGAAGAAAGAAATAAAAAAGAAAAAGAAGGAGGAAAAGGAGAAGAGGAGAAGAAAAAAGGAGAAGGCGGAAGAAAAGGAGGAGGGGAGGGAAAGGAGATCCACATACCATGTAGCTGCACTTTCTTATTCAGAACAATAAATTGGCACCTGGGAGTTACTTTCCGGACAACCGGTGTGGATTTCACAAGTAAAGTTTACCAGACTGTTCATTCTGTGCAATAGCTAACGCTACAATTGCTTTGATTTCTTAGTCTCTAAAAATTACACAGCCATTGACAACTTTCCATTTTATCACACTATAAGATTTCACAATGCATATTTTTCTTACAAATCACCAGCTTTGTAATAAATTAATGAATACCAAAACTAAGAAATGGAACTTATCTTTATCAAGGCAGAGAAGATCCCTACTGAAATGTTGCATTCTGAGTATTTATTTTATGGTTTAAGGCTGCAGACTATGAATGACAGATAAAAGGATGTTCTTTCTATGCAATTTCTATCTCTCATATCTAGTGAGGTCACCTCACAGTAAGAACTCAAAGGATATTTTGTATTTCTTTTAATTCTTAATGTGTAATGACCATTTTAAATAAGCAAAAAAATCATGAGCTAAAAGGCAACTTAATTTTTATCTTCCATCGTTCCTCTAAATGTATTCTATTAGGTTAATATTTCTTTGCCTGAAATAAATTTAGAGAAAATCTTAGGTCTTAAAATTTTATTTTATTTTATTGTACTGGGGATCAAACCCAGGACCTTGAGCATGCTAGGCACATGCCTAACCACTGGTCTACACCCATAGCCCTCTCATTACTTTTAGATAATAAGAAATATGCCAGTAACTCGAGTCATGAAACACAAAGTGGAGTAATTAATGCATTCAGTCCAGTGTAATAACTGCATCTTAAACTCTGTTTGAAGTCACAGTTTCTCTTACTGCCCAGGCTTGGCCACTTCCTGGGTTGGAGAACTCTCCCTCCCTCCCCTCTGTCCTACCTCCACTCCCATTTGCCAACTGCGCTTTCAGACTCATGTGGAGTGTGAGCTACCCAAGGGTGACACCAGCGCTGCTCCCACAGCAGCAACTGAAAGCCAACTCTTCATCTTTGGGGTGATCTTGTGGGTTCCTCAGAGAACTCCAGCCCTGCAGTCATCAGGGATGGCTACCTCAGTAACCTGAGTGTGGGTTGCTTGGAGTTCCTTCTACAGCTGTGGAAATCTGGAAGCTCACTCTCCTTTTAGAATCACTGTCCCTCCAAGTGGCTCTCTAGGACAGGATCTAAGTTGACCTCATGCTGCTGTCCCTGACACCTGGCCACATGTGTTTCATGGGACATGTCACATTCTTGCCCTAACACATTCTGGCTACCCTGTCTGTCCCTAAAGCAGCAAATGCAGAGCAACCTGTCCTTTAGATTTTCTAGATGAATCAGGTCCTAGTCCACTGGGTCCCCCCGACCCCAAAACACAGATGTCACTTATTTAAGCCCTCTGAGATTCTGATTGAAGCTCCTCGTTTCGGGCTTGAAGAAAAAGGCAAGCAAATCCTATACCTCCCTTTTTAGAGAGGGTGAGATCTACAGCATAGTATGTAATTACTTCCAAAATTCTGTGGGGGGGATTAAAAGTCACAAAACCAGGTTGTGCACATGTCTTTGCTCTCCTTCTTAGTGACCTCACACCAAATGTGGAAGTGGAACATTGAATGTATTGGGTACATAGCCAATTGAGGCTGAAATAGTTCCATTTTTAACATTTTTTTTTTAATTGCAGTGCTGAGGAATTAAGTCAAGGCCTTGTGCATGCTAGGCAAGCATTCTACCAAGCTCCATTTTAACATAGTGTTTTACAGGAATATTCCACATTACTCTAAAATATGAAAGGCGAGATTTCCAAGGCAGGTTACTGCTCACTTTGATCACACTTTACATTATTTCACACTGTTCTTTCAAAAGCTATCATCTCTCTCTGCCCTTACAGCTTGGCTAAGCCTCTCTGAATATTTTTTTTTTAAATTTGCTCCCTCAATCATTTTTGGTTTCTTAACTCCCCAGCTACGCCTCATATCACATAAATCTCCTGGGGATACTGAAGGATCAGGTTTTAGTCATCGTCAAGTTTAGTTGGCTCTGATCCTTCTCTAATTTATGTTCTCTACTTTTCCTGAACTTCTGCTACACCATAGAGGTGAAACGTTAGGGTTCAGGAGAATATTTTTAAGCCACTAACTTCAGTGGCTTTTAGTGCATTTGTTTGTATTTTGTCCCCATATCTAGTGATCCTGATATATTCCATGAGTTGAGACTACTGAACTTATGACTTTAGAGAAAAGAGATGACACATCACAAAATAGAGAAATTGGTTCTTTGTGTTTCAAAATCATGGGACCTGGCATGAGCTAAAGATTTGGAAGGACGGGTAATAAATAAGCAAAGGCTCTGAACAAAGTCCAATAGCCTTGGAGAAGCTAGGAAAACCCCCAGAACTTGTGGTGGAAAGGTACTAGAGGCCCCAAAACCACTTACCTCCAGGAAAAGCCCTAAGAGGAGTGGGTAATGGAACCAACAGTTAGAACCAGGAAATACTGGGCGGTGGGCATGGTCCCAATTGTCCTGGTAAAGAGTGGACAGAAAAGTGTCAGGGTAGAGATGCTGCATGGTGTGCCTGCACCCTGATTCCCAGCACATCAGGTGAACGCATGAAGGGTTCTGGCAAGCCCCAAAGGTGGCACAAAAATGGGAATAAGCCTTGGGTAGCCTGCCAAGACACAGCCTGACCTTAATCCAGACTGCTGTGGGAAACACAAGCTAACATGGCAAGCACTAGGGGAAACGAACGATTAGGGTTTAGAAGATAATGCCAGCACCCACATATGACAGCAAGGAGAAACAGCCAATGCCTCTAGTGAGAAGTACTGAGTGAGGTCCCCGGCACCCACGGAGATCTAAAAGATGGTGAGGGAGGGATCTGGGTGCTGTATACTGAAAACTATTCCATTATGTATGTATAATGACATATTGCTCAGCTTAAAGAGGAATGAAATTCTCAAATGGACCACAACATAGACAAACCTTGAAAACATACACTAAAATGAAATAAGCCAACTACAAAAGACAAATACCGTATGATTCCACTCATCTGAAGTATATAGAATAGTCAACTTTGCAGCTTCAGAAGGTAGAATGGTGGTTCCCAGGGCTTGGGAGAAGGGAGAATGGGGAGTCATGTTAAAGAGATATAGACGCTTAGTTTGGAAAACTAAACAACATTCTGGAGATGGATGGTAGTGATGGTTGCACAACAGTGCTAGTGTACACTGAACTGTACAATTAAAATGGCTAAAATGGTAAATTTTATGCCATGTATATTTTATCTCAATAAAAATATTACTCTCTGCTAAGCTGTAGTTCCATAGGTCACTCTTAGAAAATGACAGCCCCAGTAGCTGATTTGGAACAGGCCTGGAGTCCTTACACTTGGAGTTCTCCAGGCGGGCATCTCTGGTCCTTCCTTGGGACTCCTCTGGCTCTATTCAAATTCCCCAAGAGGAAACACACGTCTCACAAACTTCCAGTACCATGGGTAGATGGGCTGTCATTTCACCTCCTATTCCTCAAAGTGGCCATTTCCAGTATAGTAGGGTTGCCAGTGGGGCTTTGATAAATAGAAGTATGTTTGTTGGGATTTTTATCAATTTGTTCCCCAGACAGAAAAATCAAATCTCAATCTCTCTCTCTCTCTCTCTCTCTCTCTCCAGGTTGCCTGGCAAAACAGCAGTGTCACAAGGACTTCAGGCCAAGTCCTCTGTGTCTAGTCAGGGAGCCATTTTTGGTACACTGGGTTCCCTTTGCAGTGAATGGTAAGGTGGGTCCTGGGTGGGTTTGGATCATAAGGAGCTCAGGACAGCCCAGAAAGGCCAAGAGCACCTGAGAAGCTCTCTCCAGAAAAGCCTTCTTCTTGGTACTGTACTTAGATCCCCAATGAATCCAAGAACTGGACACACAAATATATCACATTTTGTTTATTCATTTGTCAACAATGGCTGATTTCTACCTTTGGCTATTGTGAATAATGTTTTTAAGGACATTTGTGTCCAAATACCTGCTCAGGGGATTAAAAAAGGAAGTCATTGTTAGGGTTTGCCAAGATGGTGATATAAAAGCTTGCCTTAGTATAGGCTTTTTTTAATTTTTATTTTTGTAGGACTGAGGATCACATGCAATGTGATCACACATGTTAGACAAGTGTTCTACTGCTAGCTATACTCCGAGACCTTAATACAAAGTTTTAAAGGAAAAAAGGCAAAAGACTTTCCAGACTCTGTATTTATTAGGAAACTATATAAATAACAGTATTCAAAACAATAAGAAAATTTTAAACTAGTCATAAACATGTTTAATAAAAAAGTACAGCTTTTAATTCTCAAAATTGACTACAGAAAATGCATATATACCCATTCAATTTCTTAGCATTTTTATGCTATGATTACTCCATACATATATAAGTGAGCATTTTTTTCAAGTACTGTACATGGTAAAATGTAGCTCTAAGGAATATCATATTTTATGAGATGAGCTGGTTCCTGTGTTTTATCAAATGCTTACAAATAAATCACATTTTACATGGGTGAGAACGAGGTGTACTTGGTGTCTAAAGAATCCCTGAAGAAAAAGCTTTTGGAAAAGATTCCTTTTGTTATTCAAATAGTCACCTGCTAGTTTTTCTGCTTCATTAATTCAGAGATTTACATTTGGTGTTTTCTGAAAAGAGGAACCTCTTAAAGTTTGAAAAATGAATTACCACCTTGTTATTTAAGCTTTGCCAATTTGATCCATCATACTATTTTGTGGGCTCACGTATTATGCTGCATTGTTGGCTATTTCAAGCACAATTGTAAGAAAAAAACAGCTTCACTCAACATTGGAAAAGAATATAAAAGAGCAATGTTTTCCCGAGATTGTCCATCCCGAAGCCAGTGTCAAAGGCCCAGGGAGCTACAGCAGCCCTAATGGACCACCTGCTCTCTCCCCACCTCCTACCACGCTCCCTTTTGTTTATTAAAGCTCTCTTCTCCTTTCAGAGTCTTCACTCCCTCAGTCTCCCCTCCATTCTCTCTGAAATGCCTGAGTTAATTTTAAAAACACCAACAACTCTTTGTGGTTTACTTTCCCTGTCTCTCATGCTACATACTCTCCTTATTGCCTCTGTTATCAAGTACACACTCCTCGGCTTGTCATGTAAGACCTTCCCGAATTCGTCACCAATCTTTGTTTACAGTCTCATTTGCACTCAGTGCCTTGGGTTTCAAAGAAATCCAACCCAACTGGGCTCCTTCTGGGTCCCCTTCCCTTCAGGTCGACATCTCTGCTTGGAATCTCTTTTCTCTTCCAAATTTACCCATTCTCCTGCTCCCTCGCCCACCAAGTCTTCCTGGATTCTCCCTCTTGCAAACACACACTCTTGTCTGTTTTCTCACGGAGAGTTATCTAGTTGTCTTTGAAAATGTTTCTCACTTTCTACTTCATGTATCTCAGTGATTTGGGTTTCTATTTTAACCTCTCTCAGCTGCCTACTAGGAGCTGAATGAAAATATAGAAATTATGACTGGATCCAAGTAATATAAGTAACCTTGTTTCATAACTGTATTACTTATAGAAGTCAGAGTTTCGAGTTATGTGTAATAATAACAATGGTTTTTATACCTGTTGTTCTTTCCAGATTGTCCCAATACCCCTCAAAAAGGTGACATTCCCATTCATTTCACAGATGAGCACAATGAAGCTAAGAGCTGACAAGAAGCAGCAGTCAGTGTTGCTACATTAGTTGAGGAGGAATTTCTGAAAATGCTAGAGGAACACAAAGTAGATCAAGCTGGGCCCAATCACACACCTTTGCTCTTGTCTCCAGAAAGCACTAGCTACAGGGCCAAGAATGTCTTGATTTCTGCGGATTGTCAATAACTCACATGGTAAGCAGACTTCAGGTCAAGCACCAGTGAATGTGTCCTCTTATGACAGAAATCAGCACGGATCGTACTGGTAATATTCTTCAGGACAGATTCCCTTTTGTAATTCCTCTGAATCTGCCTGGCTCCCAAGTACACTCTCCCCTCCTGCCAGGATCCTGACATAGAACTGGCTGTGCACAGACTCAAGTTAGTGGCAGAGTTTCCCAAGAAGCATTTACCTGAAGGAAGTCAATCTGCACCTTTCCAAAGCAATTCATAAGTTCATTAAATATCTGGCTTTCATTATGCCTCTTGGGACTGATAAACAGATTTAGAGTAACATCTCTTTTGTCCTTCAGTTTTTCAATGAAGTACACATAAGCCATTAAAAAGGAGCACTTTTTAAAAGTATATATTAGAAGCCATTGCCTGGCTTGTGATCCCAGGACTCTGAAAGACTGAGGCAAGAGGATCTAGCCTAGCCTGAGCAACTTAAAGAGATGCTATCTCATAATAAAAAGTGAGAAATGAAGGGCTTGAAATAAGTCTCACTGCAAAAAAGGTACACAGTAGAATGACACTCAGCCCTGTGCCATTTCAATATCTGCAGGCTGGAGCCAGCAGAGTCTCTTAGGGAAATGCTCTCTGTTGGAGGAACATTATTCATCTCTTTTGGATCGTCCATGTCTCTCTTTTCCTGCTTAGCACTTGGAAAAATGCAAGTTGTTTACTCAATATCAGGAGGAATCCTTATAAATGGAGCAATTTAGTACATATCCCTAAAATACATTTGAGACATGTTTTAGAAGGAGCAGACCTTTCCTTTTCTGTAGCAATGCCAGCTGAGGGCTTCTTAGCCACAGCACATATTTCTTCAGCTTGACTATTTCTAGCCTGTGGTGCTCATGGACAGCTTAGTTGCCAAGATCATACCAACATTCTTTCCTCTGGGACTCTATGCCCACCATCCCAGACACCATTGAGGCCTCCCTCAAGGCTATGCTGGGTCGAAGCCCTTTGGCAATTGGTTTAATTCCCTCTGCTGGCAAAGGCAGTAATGCCACAGAGGCCAGAGCTGCATTAGGTAGTAACCTGCTTATCAGGGGCTGACTTAGGGCCCCCAGAAGCATTTTCATAGTCTTGCTAACAAATATCATGGGTATGTAGACTCAACAGGAAAATATCGCTGGGATTTATCTATGCTACTAGGTGAAAATATTGGTAGAAAGAGCCTCAGTAACCATGAATATACTGGCTCACTGTTTGTTTGTTTGTTGTTTTGGTGCTGGGGATTGAACCCAGAGCCTCCATATGCAAAGCAGTGCTCTGCCACTGAGTTTTACCCCCCAGCCCTGGCTCATAGGTTTAACTGTCTTTCCTAACTCCTCAGATTTACACCTGTGTAGAATTGGCATGGTATAGATGCAGTATCATACTTAGAGCCCCAGACTAGGATTTCAGAAAAGCAGAATTTGCATCCACTGCTGCATTGCAGACTATTCTTCTGTGAGTTGCTTAACCTGTTTCCTCTCCTGCCAAACAAGACTAAAGAGACTCTTGTCAGCCTGGATGCTGCCACAGAGGACAAGCAGCCACATGAAGGACCTGGACAAGCACTGGACAAAGGAGTTCACTGTTGTTGTTGGATTAAGTAAGAGGCCTGGTAAGGCACATATGACTTCTCTTCAGAATGTCTGAGCTGAGTGTGGCCACCGCAAATAGCCACAAAGCAGGAAGGAAAGAATAACCAGAAAACTAAGAATAATCTATCTGATAAAAAGGGAGGCTGTGTCCATTTTGTAGTTCTTCTAATGATAATAAGTCCTTTGAGTGCTTAAATACCAGGAAAGATGCACTCCTTGCTCTCCATGAGCTTACCACTGGTGTGCACACATAATGCAGGTGTGTGCAGGTCCCCAGCTAAAGGGAGGTACACTGCAGTTTGCTATTCCAAGGACCACAGTGCACTGGGAGTCCATTCCACCTGGCAATGCAAGCAGGTTGGCACTGGTGCTGGGCCTTGAAGGGATTGAATCTTTAGCAGGCAGACTGAGAGGAGAAGGCATTTTGGAAGAAAGAAACAAATACTTGAGAGAGGCAGGTGTGTTTAGGGGGTGTGAGGCAAGTGTCGGGTACATCCCTATTATCTCATGCACGTGAGGAGTATAAAGTGGAGAGCTATAAGGTCCCTACCTGGGCAGGAGGCATTGAAGACATGCAGGAGGGATTTGTTACATTTCCAGCAGAGTTACTCCAAGCCTGCATTTACAGTGCCTCTGAACTAATTGTGCCACCCTGGGACAAGGTATCAGCTGCTTCTCTCTGATTCTGCCCTTCTCATCTCATTTGGTACAAATGTGCCACCTTCTTATGCTTACCAGCAGTCACTAAGGTTATGCTCCAAATTTACAGTTTGATGAAGTGTTTCTGTGTATACAGAATGGCTGCAGAATAAGCACACATGCCACCTTCCAAAATATTTGTGTCCCCAAACATATAACTTGTTTCTCTCAAGTCATATAACTATATGAAAACACAAAAATTTTAAAACTCCTATAAAGTGAATGACTGAAGGGGTTCCAGTAAAGTACATATTTAATAATATCAAGGATATTCATCATTTGTTAATTCAATACATTCTTATTGAACATCTATCATATATCAGGCTCTGATTGTAGCACTGGGGATACAACAGAGAACACAATAGATGGAAACTCCTCTCCTTGTGAGCTTACAGTCTAGTGGGCAGAAACTGACAATAGATAAGTACAATAGACAGTGAGGCAGATGATGAGACATGCTGTGGAGAAAAAGTGTAGGGAAAGGGGGCAGCATGTAACATTTGAGCAAAGACTTGAAGGAAGAGAGGGACAGAGGTCGGTGCAGGTACCTAGGAGGACAGCACACACATGACAGTGAGAGTGGCCAGTGGAAAGGCCCTGAAATCCACTTGACATGTTGCCAATGGCAAGGCCAGCATGTCTGCAAGCTAAATGACAGAACAGAGACTTAAGATGTAAGGGCAGGGATGTAACTGCATCTGTGAAAAGAGTAGAGTGTGGTTTGTGGCAGCAAAGAGAACATGTTTCAAGGTGGAGGAAGTGATCAATATTAGCCAATGTACTGAGGCTAATACAGATGAGAACTGAGAATACCACAGAGGTCAGTAAGTGCCCTGAAAAGGAGGGTGTAGCTGAAGCCATGCAGTAAACCTGAGCTTAGTGAATTCAAGGAAGAATGAGAGAGAAAGGATGGACAGGGCCTTGCTGTAAAGGAAACAGAAATGAAGTGCTCATTGGAGGAGACAATACTGTCAAGAAAGGCTGTTTTTGTTTTCTTCTTCTTTCAAAAGAAAGAAATAACAGGGTGCTTCTCTACTCAGGAATGGACACAGCGAAAGATCGATGGATGATGAGAAAAGGGCAGTTGTCACAGGAGTGATGGCACTAGGTGGGAGAAAAGATGATTTTGTGGACAAGGGAATGAGGTTACTGGGGAGGCAGCAGGGACAATCACCTTCAGAAAAAGCAGCGAGGGCAAAGCATCCATAGATGCAGATGAGTGCTGGAACTTATGGAGTGCCTCTTCTCCATGGACCAACACAAGGAGAGCAGGGCTTGTCTTACATCTGGAGAGCTCTCCGGCCTCTGGATTCAGAATGGACTGAAGGGAAGCAAGTGTGGAAACCAAGCAGCCAATGAACAGGATACTTCAATCCAGAATGAAAATTTTTCCTTTATTCAAGAACAAGATGGTAGCAACACAAGTGGGAAAAATGATCCAGTTCAGGCTATATTCTGAATACAGGTAAGTGTGGAAGAATCAATGAATGGCAAGGTATTGTTTTTCTCCACATCCAATACAACCAAACCAAGAGATGTTATTACAGTGTTGAAACCTAAATCAATAACCTTTCATTTGCTTATACTGACAAGGATCCAGTTTTTAAACAGCAAAGATTATTCCAGAACAGTGGTGATATCAATAAGTGATGCCAATGAATACATAAAAATCTGTTGGCATTGTAAAGTGTTATAGAAATGAAAGTTGTAGTTAAAAGGAAAGCGTCTGTGTCTCTTCCGATGAGCCAACTGGCAGCAAGGAATCAATAAATCACAAAATTAGTGTGGAAAAATATTTCAAGCTTTCCAAGATCAAAGAAAGTGTAGTAAAATATTAACTTGATGTCCTTTTAACTTTCTTTTCTCAATATTTATTAGTGTTTGACCTCCCTTGAAATGAGAGTGCCATTATAAGCTCTTGTGATAAATGGATTGAACGGTTGTCTCAAAGCACTCCAGCTTCTCTAAGTATCTCCTATTCTCCAGTGAAATACTATTAGTCTGCACTTTACAGTAACTCTCCTTGGCGTATCAAAAACATGCATCTCTATTCAACACAGGGAAGAACTAAGGAATTGTCTTGAATCTCTCCCTCTGTTGCTACCCATTACTATACTTGTAGATATTCTTAGAGAAAAAGGGCGGGGGGAGATGTCAGGGTAAAATCACCCACTCTGGTGACTCATGAGGCCTGCATTAAACATACTTCAACCTAGGGCTTGCAACAACCAAAATACACAAGAAGCTCAGTCCCTCTTTTCAAATTCATAGCATGGAATAACGCACACAAAATTTCCCAAAGAGTAAAGGGCTGAAATCCCTTGCTCCTCTTTCCTGGTTTCAGATTTTGTTCAACAAGAATTAAGTGCTATATACAAAGAATTGAAAAAAATCAGAGCCCCCAAATTCAAAGACCCAATTCAAAAATGGGCATCTGAAATGAACAGACATTTCTCAGACAAAGAAGTAAAAACAGCAAACAAACACATGAAAAAATGTTCAACATCACTGGTCATTCGAGAGATGCAGATGAAAACAACACTGAGATTCCACCTCACCCCACAAAGAATGGCTGCTATCAAGAAATCAACCAATAACAAATCCTGGCGGGGGTGTGGAGAGAAAGGAACCCTTCTCCATTGTTGGTGGGAGTGCAGACTGGTGCAACCACTGTGGAAATCCATATGGAGATACCTCAAAGAACTAGGACTAGAGGTTCCATTTGACCCAGCTATTCCCCTGCTGGGTATCTTCCCCAAAGAATTAAAAGAATCGTACCACAGCGAGGTATGTGCACCCATGTTTATAGCGGCCCAGTTTGTAATAGCTAAAGTTTGGAAACAGCCCAAGTGCCCATCGACTGGAAACTGGATAAAGATGTGGTGTTGTTTTTTTTTTTTATATAAAATGGAGTACTACTCAGACATAAAGAACGAGAAAACTAGAGTCATTTATAGCTAAATGAACGCATACTGAGGCCATTCTCTTTAAGTGAAATAAATAGGACACACATGTGTAAATACCGAATAGTATCTCTAGTGTGAGAAACTGAGAGTGTAAATAAGGATGAAAATGATTAAAACAAATAATTGATAATTTGAAATGGGAAAAGGTCCAAAGGGGTAGGGGTGGTGGGAGGGGAAAGGGAGAGGGAAGAAGGGAAAGGAAAACTTATGAGAAAGAAAAAAAATGGAAACAAAATATAACTCTTCACAATCCAAAAGAAAGAATTAAGTGCTAACTTTTGCCAACTAAATGTTCTGTGCTATACTAAACGGGACATCAGGCAGCTCCTACAAGAACCATGGCAGCTTTTAATCACACAACTAAACTTCTCAGAGTTCATATTAAAGAAATAATTAAGGATGCACAAGGGTTTGGCTGCAAGAATGTTTACCACAGCATGCTTTATTTGAAAGAAAAAGTGGAAAATATCTAAATCTCTATGTGACTGGCTACAAAAAAAAAGACTTCCATCCATGTAGTTGAACTATGTACAGACACTAAAATGATGCCAAATACTTAGAGATATGGAAATAGATTGTGAAATAAAATTAATCCAACAGTCTGACAGTATTTTATAAAACTAGAAAAGTATATTTATGTGTATATATGTTCATAAGAGGAAAGTAAAAGCATAAACATCAAAAGAGTTATGTGATTATTTCTAAATGTACAATTTGCAGACAGTTTGTCTTTTTTTCCCCTCAACTATATTTTGTTCTAAATTGCCCATAAATATCATCTTATTACTTGTATAATTGGAAAACTGTCAGTGAACCTTACTAAATATTATTTGTGGTAGCACACAAGTCTCAAATAAGACTTCCTTGCCAAAAGCACCGCTATTTCTCCTGACCTTGCTGGCTATCTAGACATAAGGCTATGTTTGAATTTGAGACCTAATGTGGCCCAGAGGTGGCCTTCTCCCATGATCTGTGACAACGTACGCAGCCATCAGGCTTCCTGTGTTCTCTACATCAAGAGGACCTAAGAACAGTGGCAGAGGTTTAGGGCTTTGAGTGGCAGCCTCTGGGAGGATGTGTCCTGGGGTTGGTTTCTTTAGCATACAAGCAACTGGGGTTGTCTAGAGATCAAATTCCGCCAGAATATCTATGGGGCTTGAAGTAAAGGGACACATGGGAAGATGTGCAAATCGCCAGAAAAAGAACATGAGGCCAGCACACTCTTGGCAAAATGGTTGCTGTGCCATCAGACAGAACATATAGGGAAATTCCAGGTCATTTCAGGAGCAAAGTTCAATAAAAGGCTGATGTAATTGAAAAAGACTCCTTTAACTTAAGAACGAAGTCCCTAAAGAAGTAAATTCTAACACCTTGAAGTTCAAACAAATTTCTTTCAAAGTAACACTAAAAACATCAAATAGTAAATTAAGTGCATGCTCCTCCTATAAGAGCTTGCTTACCACAAAGTCAACTACTTGTTCCGAAACAAGGTACACGTTGGTTGGGATTTTCTGATAGGCTTTTCTGCGTAACTGAAACAACAGATCTAAGGGAGGGTAAGCCTCAGTTTTCTTTCTTGACCACACTCAGACCAAACCTCCAGGTAAAACTGTAAAGAAGTAGCTAAGCTTTGCAAAGCAAAACAGTGCCATATCTATATGCAAAGTCAACCCTGGAGTTGATTTTATCTTTTGTGTCATGCATTTGAATACAGAAAACACTGGGACATGTTTGAATACAGCCTTTGAACACAGTCAAGTCTCCCTTGTGTCTAGATGTACCCTCAAAGCCTCATGGAGGTCATAGGTAGGGCTTTGTCAGAGGTGGCTGGATCTAGAGTGTGTGATGCTGGGATTGAGGGTGTGCCATTACTAAACTAGTCCACTGATAGATTTGGCACCACCCTAAGCTAGGTAGCCTAGACAGAATATAAAAGGGGCAAAAAGAAGCTGTGCTTGAGGCTTGTCACTTGCCTTGCTGACTTCTGCCTGCCTTGAACTGTTTGTCCTCTGCCATGCCACCCTGCCTTGGAGCCAGCTAACCACTGAAACCTCTACAAATTGTGAGACAAATAAACCTTTCCACCTTTAACTTTGGGAGTTCTCAGTAATGAGAAACGTAACTAAGATATCCCCTCCACCTCTGCCTCCAAGAATAATGCTTGATTCAAGTAAGTATTTTCTCTCTGCCTTCTCCTTCTGTTCAGTCCCAGATTTTGCCCTTACTTACTTTTGGCCTATTTTCCACTTCTGCACAGAGGGCAAAAGCATGTGTGGTTCTCCCTTCCGGTTAGTGCACTCATGCCTAACCTGCAGTCCTGCTGGCCTCTGTGTTGCTGCCAGCACCCCCTCTCGGAGACATCTGCTGCTTTTCTTAGACCAAGAAGCTTCTCAAGCACATGACTGGGCCATGCAAAATTGGAGAGCACCACCTCCAACAGGAAGCGTGTGTCCACCTCGCCTCTCCCATCATTTCCTCCTCTAGCCTCGGCCTCAACAAGTGACCAAGCCTCACACAAGCTGTCAGGGACAGATGCTATGTGAAAAGAGGAAATTGGACTCAAAGATGCTACAGCTTTTTTTAATTAAGTCCAACCTAAAAGCCAAATAGCTAGGCATGAAATGAATACTTACTTGCAAATAAGCACTACGGTTTTCAAAAACAAATGCTGGGTATAGTAGGCAACTTATTAGCTTTCTCAAATATCTCACTGTTTCTCATTCAGTGGTTCAGACATTTTTCCCCAGGCAGTGGGAAATGCATTTTGTGCTGCTACATGGGCAACTCGAGTTTTCTTTTGTGACTTTCTTCCCCCGCCATCCCCAGGCTATGGAGTTGGCAGGATGAAGTGTGTCCACACACAGCCAAATGCTCACTCTCCTCTATTCAGCACCTGCCTCCTCACTCCCTTGCTCCCCAAACCCACCAAGTGCCCCTCCCCACCAGGCCTAGCTTTACAAGGGGGGCTTCCCTTCTCCCAGCTCCCTGAGCTCAGTCTACTCCTTTGCTTTTTCTCAGATTCTTTGTCTCCGTTTTCACTACTTTCCTATTTGTTCTCTATTCTGGTTTCGTATTGTTCCTCTCTGCATGCTGTCTGCTAATTACAGCTGACCAGGGCCTCAGATACTAGTCTCAGCTTAAATGGCTAAAGTCCTTGTTGATTAAGGGAGGGCTCAGGGAGAAGAAAAGACAAACAAAACCCCTCACTTATAGAGAGAAAATAGAAGGGATTACCTTAAAATATACCCTACAAACTCTAAAGAAATCACATGCAGATGCATCTCATGAAGAGTTACATTTTTCTAATTTCTTTTCTATAATTTCAACCACATGGAAAATTAAATATATTATTTAAGGTGCTTAACAAAGCTTTATATGCCTCAAACTGAATAAAGAGGGAGCATGAGCTATCATTTGGGCTGTTCTACACACCAGAAAACCAATACCAGGCAGTCCAAAACTTGCTTAACCTAACACAGGTTCCCAGGTTTTCTGATTTGCTCCTGGCTCCCACCCAGAGCCTTGGACAATGACCCACTTCCTCCTTCACTGTATTTTTAAAATGTTGATTTATATTTAATATATGTTCATTTTATATACTTTATATTAAATGTTATATCATCAGTTTAAAATTGTACTTGAATTGGAGATAAAAGATGTAAAAGATATGCCTGTTATCAAAATCCTGTTGCAGTATTTGAAGTTTTTTTGTGACATGCAATATTTTTCTAAAAAAGTGCTAAAGGGTAAATTTCAAATAAATGTAACCAGAAAGATAGGAAGGAGAGGAAATTAGCCTGTTCCAAGCTCATGCTCAACATTATGCAATCATCAGAAAAGGAATATTTGACTTTATATTATTTTTTATCTCAGTCATTAAGGAAGACAAAATGGAGAACTATGTAAGAGTTTTGTTTCACCGAATCTACTAGATAGGATTCTTTGGATTAAATGACAAAAACCCTCAGGTTGGCTAAATGCAAAAGAGAAATTACAGTGTTCTCAGTACTGAGAATGTCAAATGGTTGGTCTTATTTTTAGGTGTGGTTTGTTGTCAGGCTCAGATGAATAGTACAGTAGCACCCATTGCTGGAGACAGTTTCCAGCATTTCACACGGCTCACCTGATCCTCACTACAACCCTGTGAGAAGATATATAATGATTCCTGTTTTATAGATGAGAAAACTGGCATAGAGATAAATTTGTCCAGAATGACCCCACTAGTAATTGGCAGAACAATTCAAACCCAAGTTCTCTGGCTCCAAAGTCTAGATTTTAATCACTGCCTTCTTGGGTCCCCAGAGTTCAGCTTTGGTCATTTCTCATCTCTTCTTCTGCTGTGTTGGTACTATCCTCCTTCAGATTGTCCCTTCCTAGGAGTAAGGTCACTGAAACTGCCTTAAGACCCAAGAGCTCCAAGTTTAGTGGAAAAGATCAAGGCTCTCTACCAAAAGCACCTCTCCCAGTCAATCTATCATTGTTTTGATCCAAACATGGAAAAATCTAAAGCTCTGATTGGCCACACCTAAGCCCCCTCACGCCAGCAAAGGGTAGAGGGAACAGATGGACTCAAAGCCCAGAAGAACTGGAGCTTGTCCCTAGAGAAACTAGAACAGTTATCAAAAATGGATAGTGAATAGTGGTGAAAACAACAGGTGGATATTATACTGTAAAAAATTCACCACAACAATTGTAGTACTTCTTTTTCAATTATCAAACAGAAGCTCTTGGTCTTCAGGTAATGCAGGTATTCCAGAAGACCCATGGCAACTTTTATTTTTATAAAATGCGTGTGAATAAAGGAAAACAGTGGCAGAAATTTTGTGATGCATTTACAGTCACGTACTATCTCCACCAAGCCCATTCTTATGGAACGCACCAACTCTGTATGAATTCTGACATTGCAAGAGCTTCACTTTGGGGTGTGTTTGGGAGCTCATCCATCCTTGGATTCCCACGAGGAGCAGAGGCTATTGATTCCAATGCTGTCAAGAACAAGGCCTCTCACTTTTCAAGGCAAGTATTATTGCTCACCTTCCCCTGTTTTTCATGTAAGGCATGGGTGTAGAGAAAGAGCAAAATGACAGGCACAAGGAAGGGCGAGCCTACAGAAGACAGTTGCTTTACTCTGGCCCCACAGGAACTCTTGGAACGGACTCAGCGGCTTCTTCCTTTCCCTTACCACCCCATATTGTGCAGATCTCCCTTGTAAGCACCTTTCCCACTTCCTGCAACTTATCCTGATATTCCTACTATTGTCCTACTCTACCTCTTATGACACCTAGAATAAATTTCAGTCAACTGCAGAGCTACTGTGATCCCCTGGCTTGGGCAGTCAGGGAAACGGACTCAATACTTTGTACCTGCACTACAGGAAATGGTCCATTATATTTCTGATGGCACCCTTATGAACTGGATGACTGCCATTAGATGATACAATTAATTGGATAAAGACACAAATACTGGGAATAGTTCCTCAATAGGGTGCCCATGAGCTCTGTTCTCAGCCCTGACAAGTTCCAAACTTCTGTCAATAACTCCAATGAGGATATTGGCATACTTATCAAATTGAGAGTTGAGGTAATGCTAGGAGGCCCAGCAGTACTGTTAGATGACATAAACAAGATCATACAAGATAGGCCCCCAGACCCCTGATGAGAGGGAACAGTGATAAACGTTAAGCCTGTATTCAGATTAAAATAAACACACTCAAGTACACAATTGTGGAGACATACCTTAGCAGCCACATGTGTGAAAGAGGAGTTTTGGTTGACTCTGTGTGGTGTGAGTCAACACTACATTGTGGTTACCAAAAAGAAAATGTGGCCTCACACTGCCCTGATGGAAACAGAATACTTAGACTGCAGCTTGTGCTAGGCTTGCTGTATTTTATGTGAAGCAGACCATACCAGGAGTTTTGTGCTTAGTTCCTGGCTTTATTCTAAGCTAAATTAAGTTTGGTAAAAAAGAAAGGACTGAAAACTCCTTTGAGGGTGCTTGGAGATGTTTAATCTGGAAAACAGAAGGCTTATGTGAAACATGAGAACCAATTTTAATGAAACGATAAATTGTCCTGCAAATATAGGATTCCACTTGTTCTGTGTATCACCTATGGCTGGAACTGGACCAATTGGCCAACAGAGGGTCAATTCTAATGCAAAAGAAAGATTTTCCAAAGGAATGGCTTATAAATGGAAAGGAACACATAGAGGAAGGCATTCAAACAGAGCTCAGGATGTTGTAGAGGGAAATAGAAAGATGAGATAGATCAGATCAACAGTTCTCAAACTGTGTTCCTCAAGGGTGCCTGGAGGAACAAGAAACAAATGCAGTTGACAGAGCAGGGAATCCATCATGGCACAAGCCTCCTGCTCTCATATCTCACAGGCAGATGGGCTTCTGCAGGAAGGAAAGGCTGTACCGAGGCACTGGAACTAGATGATCCCTGTTCAACCTGACATTTCAGGATTTAGTGATGGTGAAATAACTTCTAAAAAGCAGACTGGAGGGCCGGGGATTTAGCTCAGTGGTTCTGCCGCCTGCCTCACAAGTGTAAGGACCTGAGATCAATTCCTGGTACCAAAAAAAAAAAAATCAGACTGAAGTGGGGGTGAGGTGTATGAACCCTGAGGCCCAGATCCACACATACTCATTTTCTACTGTTGCATAGCAAATTAATACAAATTTAGTGGCTTAAAACAGCCTCTACTTTACTAGCTTGCAGCTTCTGTAGGTCAGGAGTCCAGGCATGGCTTAGCTAGTTATCTTGCTCAGGGTCTCCTAAAATCAAGATGTCAGCTAGATTGGCTGTTTGGTTCTTCAGGGTCAGAAGAAGAACTGTTTACTTCAATTCTCTGTCTTTGGAAATCAGGATGCTCTTATTAGGTCAGGCCCACCCAGGGCAGCCTCCTCTCTGACTCTAAAAACAATTGATTAGGAACCTCATTATCTGAAAAATTCTCTTCCTCCTTGCTATATATTGTCACATTATCAAGACAATGAAATCCTGTCAGTTTACAAGTCCCACTCACACCGAAGGGGATGGGATTCTCCACACAAGGTGTGAACACAAGAGGCAGGAATCTTGAGACTATCTGAAGATTCCACCATCCATACTTTGCTTTTCCACTCAAGGCCCCTGAGCTTGGATGACCTTCTCAGCTTCTCTGAAACTCAGTTGCTTTGCCTATAAAATGGGTATAATATTCACCGTGGGGTTCCCATGGTGGTAAATGAATTGAATACACAGACATTAAAACAGAAACCCCGGCACCAGGTAAGCTCTCCAGGAAAACTGCAAGTTACTGCTAGGCAAGAGCATGCAGCACCCTGAGGAATGACTGAATCCAGTCCCTTGGAGGTCTGAGGTCCCATGGCCAACGTGCTCTCTGGTGGTAGCAGTAGCAGCAGCAGTGAGTCAGGCTGCCACAGAGGTGGTTTCTATTCTCTCTCCTCCTTCCTGCCACTATCTCTATTTGGGTTTAATCACCACTGTCCCTTGGGGTGTCCACCACCTGCAGAGTCATCCTTCCTCTCCTCTGTGTGTGTTTCCTTCCTTCTCTGTTGCTTCTCTCATGATTCTCATTTTTCACACTGGAAGATTTGCCATTGTCAGCAAGTAAGATCATGTTTTTCCTTCAGACCAGCAAACATTCTGTCATGATCTTCATGACACTGTTGCTGTTTCTGTTGCTGTTCACTGCTCATAGGTTCTTAAAAATATTTTTTTTAAGACTGTGTTTGATATTGTTTCAGATTCCTGAAGTTATTAAATTTCTACTTATTTTCCCTTTAGGCAAAAAATTCTCCTTTACCAAACAGATAAGTTAGAAAATAATATTTTACCTTTCAAAAAATTCAGCATCAGAATTTCTTTTTAGTAGAAAAATCCTCCAGCACGGTTAAAAGATTATTCATTTTATAACAATTCATTTTCCATAACAATTCTCAAGAACCCTTCTATTGTGCAAAGTGAATCATCCCTAGTTTGCAATCTAGTTTGCCAATGAAAAATACAATGAGTAGCTACCAAAGTCAATGCAGACAGCCAACACAGCTATACCTGTCAGCAGTATTTAAAAATATGAGGCATTTCCACACTGTGTCCTGCACATAGGAGATACAGTAGAAATTTCTTGAACTGAACTGAGATGGCTCAGTAGCAATCTGTTGAACTGAATTGAGACAATGAGAGACAACCATGGATCCACTTCATTAGTATTCCTTCCTCAGCCTAATACCAAACTCCAGTGTGAAAAAGAGTTTTCAAAACAAACAGAAGAATGAGCAGCAATGAACACAGTTCACAGCAGGCAGCTTGTACGGACAAATGAGCTGACATACATTATTGGTTACATCTTCAGCACTTGTCGACAACCAGGTGAGGTCATTGCTCCTGTCCTGGCCTGTGCTGTCATGTCACTGCTGAGTCAACACTACCATCACCTATTGTTTACAGAGAAGGCAGTGTGTGTCCGGGGGAGATACTGGCCAACCTCACTCCCAAGGCAGCACATACTGTCAGCTGACACACAGATGCATCCCAGGAGCTGATGCCCAAGAAGCAGCACCCTGAGGAGATAAGGATCCGGTGCTTTAGCAGAGATTAACGCCAAGAAGTTCTCCCTTGTCTAAACAACCCACCAGTGGACATCTCTTAGAGGCAAAATGCTGAAAGGGTCTCTCCTAACAGGTACAGCAGGTAGAAGAGCTACTAGGTAGGGCAAGGTGAATGAGGGCCCTTTAGGTATGTAGATCTCTTCTCAACTCATAAAAGTGGCTCATGCCCATGGGAAAACTTGGCAATATTTGTGCAACTTAGTAAAATCGCTATGGAAAGATATTTGCCATCAAAATGGCAAACACATATTCATCCCCTTTGATACAGCAATTCCATTCCTAGGCAAATATCCTATAGCTATACATACACAGGTGAAATAATGCTACCTTGTTGAGAACAGCAGAATATTAGAAACAGACTAATGTTTATAAGTACGGGGGTGGTTGCTAAAGTAAAAACTGTGCTGTATCCTTTAATGGATATATATTGTTATGCAAAACAGCAAGGTTCAGAATAATAAATTACTGTGTTAGCCTGCCCCCTCCCTGAAAAAGGAAAGAAAGAAGAAAAAAAAGGAGCGCATCCATGTACACTCACTGCGATAGATTGTGCACACAAAGAATGAAGGTGCACATAAGAAAATAGTGTTTCTGGGAAAAGAAATTGGGAGATTTGTCACTATACTTTCATGAATTTTGAACCATCTAAATATACTGCTTTTTTGAAATATAATTTTGAAAAGCATATGAGGCTATCAGTAAAAATTATTCAATTAGTGGGTGTAACAATGTTTATAAGCTACAAATTCTGCAAGTAGTTAAGTTATTGCTGTGTCGCTTATCTTTTTTTCTTTTAATGATGAAGTAGAGGCCTTGGAAGTGACTTACCCATAATCACACAACTCAGAGTCACACACTAGTCTCATGATAGGGTGCTTCAGGGTGCTGTTTCCAAGTTTATTGTTAAATGCTTGTCTTTTCTGCTAAGCTATAAGCAACAGAGCATAGAACTATGTCTATACCTAGTGCCTAGGAGAGCGTATGGAATAAATTCATGAAGAAACCAATGGATGAAGTCCAATGTTCTGAGTTATGGGAAGGTTCCTGGGCTGCTTAAAGCAAACTGTAGCTCACCCAGTGGTGCATTTTCTTGTAGTCACAGGTATAAACAGGCCCCACACTCCACTTGACCCCACCCATTATTTGTGGCTGACCTACCCAGAAAGGCTGTCTGCTTGGCTGGGTCCTCCTCCACTCTGTTCCTTACATGTTGGTGTTTGTTGGATTTCTGCTTTAGCTCCTTCCCTCCCTCCTCTTCCACACACTGGATAAGTTAACCGATTCACTTCTATGGACTTAATGACTACCTACATTTCCCTTGACCTCCAACCCTCTCCCTGGATTTCCTGTCCCGTGTTACCCCCAGCTTAACCAATAACTTCAATTACACGTTCCTCAGACTAAACTCATTTTCCTAAATCCCAACTCATTTTCCTCCCCCGTTTTCTGCCTCCTGGGTGTGACTGCACTCTCCAGGTCCCTTCTATCCTGGCTTCCACTGGCTTCAGCGAGGACCTTTCCAACAGCCTCCCAATAGGGGCCCTGCTTTTCTCCTTACCCCTCACCCTAATTCAGGGTCCCCACTGCTACCAGATCATCTTCCTAAAACAGAGATGTGGCTGCACGGCTCTTCTCTCTTAGGGCTCTCTCTGGGCCCGTGTAGCCCACGAATGCTGGGACAGCACACTGGCTTGGAGATTTCCTCGGCCATTGTCCAGAGGAAACACATTCCTCTCCATTCACCATGACCCACACGTGCTAGTCACATGACCATGCTCTGCTCCTCCCTTTGACATGCTGGCCCCTCTACCCAGAAGTGCTTTCCCTCCTGTTTTCAGGCCGGGGAACCCCCTTCGACCACGCTTACCTGTCGCGCTCTGTGAGAAGGTCCCCTGAAACTGCACCCTTCTGTCACCAGTTTATAGGACAGTCTCTCCCTGGTGAGGCAGGGGTTTTATCCTGCAGCCCTGACACCAGAAAGAAACTAGGGTCTCAATAAATGTTTGTTAACCAAATGTATTCCAATGTCTAAATAACTGACTTAATGCCATGCACAGAAACTATTACTATCTTAAGTGCTACTTGTTGGCCTAGTTTCCTTCAGTGTAACATTTTTGTGGTGTCCCTATATCCCACTACAAAGGACAGCTGACGTGAGAAAAGATAAGGAAAACATGGTTTGATCTTTATTTTTTAATCAGGGGGTTGGGATCTACTTCCAATCACCATAAGCAATTTAGCAGCTTTATTTTCTAGCTGTCCTTTTGACTTTGTAAATAATCACAACCCACAATTTCAGGAATACTACATTAATATTCCATAAAAGAAAATTGATATACTGAATCCCCTCTGGTGAAAATGATGCTATCACTCAAGCTACAAGCACAAAGCTGGCATGCAAGGTCAGCTGGAAAGAAAATTAAGCGGGGTGTGGGGGGGTGTCCTGGGGATGGGGGTGGGGCTCCTCACTGGCTCTAGAGGAAGCCAAGCCTTAGGAACACCCAGGGGAGCCTTAGGGGACCTTAGGGGAGGTATACTCATGAAGAGGCCATCTTCCTCATCAAACAGGTGGCAGCCTTGAGGGCCAGTTAATCCTGCTAATTACAAAGGACATGGCTGGCAGCCAAGACTGAGGGGGCCAGTTTTAGCTCCCCACGGGGAGGGCTAGCAAGGCAAACAGGACCCCCGCCAAACAGGTGGTGGTTCATGGCAGGATTTCCAACCCAGCAGGGAATGAGGGTCCTCAACAAAAAAGAGGCCATCATAGAAGCTCGGTCACAGGGACTGGGCTAACTCTATTGATCCTGAAGGAAGGTGGTGGCTTGGAGGGCCTGGGGTGCCCCAGGGCTCTCCTAAGACATCACAGACACCAGATTCGAAGAAGCAGCAATGTGCATTCTTATCTCACTGGCAATGGGACAGAACCTGCAGATGAGCTGCCTGACTTGATCAGTCCTTGGCAAACAATGGATCACTTGGCAATTTTGGTCAGCCACCTGTTTTTGTAAATAAAGTTTACTGGAAGACAGCACAGCCCTGTTCATTCATGTCTGTATTGTCTGTGGCTGTTTTATCTCTACCAAAGCAGAGCTGAGTAGTTTTCAACAGAGATCCTTCGATAGGAAAACATGTACTATCTGCCCTGTACAGAAAATGTGGGCCAACTCTGGTCTAGTAATCACCCAATCTGTAGCTCAGACCAACTGCAGTAAGAACCTCAAGGGCAGGACACAGGCATCAATCAGCACCTTATAAAGCCTCCCAGCAGACTTCACTCAGCAGCAAAGGTTGCAGACTGTGGCATCAGCCCAATACAACAACTCAGAGAAGTGGCTGGACAAGTCACAGTGTAAGTTTCCATCTTAGTTGAACATGGTACAAACAGTTCAGAGTGTGAGCTTTGAGGAAGAATAGGCCTGACCCACACCCTCATTCTGCTTTGACTCTTATAATCCCTTTTTATTTTTAATGATGAAGTCTGGGCTGGGAAAGGACTTTTCCTCACTGACACAGTTCACAGTCACATGTTCTGATGAGAAGCTGAGGCCCTATAAACACAGATGACAAAGTCTATCTGGGTGAGCAGGTACATGGCTCAGAAGGCACATGCTTAAGCCCTGCCCACTTCTCCCCATACTTGCCAGGGTTCCTGGGTTTTGGCTCCAGCTCACATTCTGGATCACAACTGTTTACCTCCTTGCTCTGGCAGCTCCTGGTGAATCCTTGTTACAGACCTTGATACAAAACCCCCAATTCTGCTGCTTGGATCACACATGGGAACTATGGCACATTTGGGGGTACCTGCCCTGCAGATACCCGCTTGCTGCCCTTCTTTCCCTCACCTTTGTGGCAGTCCGAGTTTGACATCAGTCTGCCAGATTCACACCCTGCTCCCCGCGCCGCCCCCACCGTGGGGGCGTGGTCTTCCCTACTCAGAAGTCTTGCCCTTTGAGGAAACAATCTGGCACCTAGGGTGCTCCGGGACATCTGTGCCTCCACCATTCAACCAACAAGTGGTGGGTGTGCTGCAGAAGTCACAGGGCTGCTTGCTCAACTATTGCTCTGTATCAGGCAGAGAGGGTGGTTCCTGCATTTCACAGCCTCAGGCCTAGGTTTTACTCAGTTAGTAACCCTGCCTATTGGTATAAAAGATGGGTGGCCTCTTAAATGGAAGAAAGGAGTTCTTATGAATCCTAGAGGAGTCTGTAACCCATACATCAGGAAATGATAAGCCAGGAACTTCATCTGCTAAGCCAGGAGGACAGCTCTGTGTGTAATCAGCCATCCCTTCTTCATACTCGTTTAAGGCTTGCGCTAGAAGGATCAAGCAGAGAAGCCTGGTCAATTCCATCCTGCACTTAGACAATGCACCTACAAGGAGGTAAGGCTTGGCACCCTACATGTGCTGTCTCTAAAGCCAGCATTAAGCATGAGAAATAGCCAAGGGTCCAACTACAGTTGAAGGACTGCCCCACTGCACAGTAGGACAATCCAGGAACCAGTCAGTGGGAAGATCTAATTATCTAACAGTGATAACAATGGCTTCCATTGACGGGTGTGGGGGCTTGCAAAGGGCCAAGTGGTTTACTTACAGGCAGGGCTTTATTTAATCTTTACAAGCATCCTATGAAGCCTTGGAGAATCAAGTACTTGCACAACCATGGAGCTTGTAAGTGGCAGAACTGAGAGTTGAACTCGGGTCTCTCCACAACTCTCATCAGCTCCTACTTTGTATTTCAATACAAAGCTACACAGACTCCTTAGAAAGAGTTAACCCTGCTGTGGCATAATTCTCTTCCACTAGTCTTTTTTTTAAAAGACAAGGTCTTGCTATGTAGTTCACACTGGTCTTGAACTCATTACATAGTTCAGGCTGGCCAAGAACTCACAGTGGTCCTCCTGCCTCAGCCTTTTGAGTGCTGGAATTACAGGCATGTGCCACCACACCTGGCCACCAAATAATCTTGATGAAGACATGAAATATACTAAGTAGGCCCATTGGGGGACTCTCCAGTCAACTTCAGAAAAGGATGGCCCTCTACTCTAAGATTCTACCTCACCTCTGGCTCTCCCTGTGAGTTTTGCATACCTGGCTTCTAGGCTCTTGAGAAACTCCCTGTGGGTTTCTGTCTTAACCCCCTCCTTACACTGCCATCCTCTGTGGCTTCTCAGAAAACCGAGTCTCACATCTGATCTCCACTCCAAGAATCTCTTCTTGTCTCATGCCTGAGTTGTGGGATCAGTGATTTGTTCACCAGAGAAGCAGACGTGTCCTCCTTGCACATACTGATGATGATAAAACATTGTGTCTCTTATTTTATCGAAACAGAACAAAAAAATATTGAATTCTGTCACCTGCAGAGCACAGCCTCTGTGGCCTACTGAGCTCAGACTGGGCTATGATTGCCTTCCACCTCTGTTTGGGCCACCAGCACTGTTACTGTACCAGTGAAGGGCCCTAACTCCAGAACTACCCTGCTTGGGGACAACGCTGTCCTGACCTCGTGCTACCTGCGGGACTCTGAAAGATCTGGCCCTCTTGGTGTGCAAACAGGAAATAATAACAGTGCCTCCTTTCAAGGGCTGTGAGTACAGGAGTACAGGAGACAGTCCAGGTCAGTACTCAGCTCAGTATTGAGACAAGATGAACACTCCATGCATGCTAGCTATGGCTTCCATAGTTATGATAATATTGTTTTTGCCCTGATCGTTGTTACATATTCATTTATTTTTTTAAAAAAGAAAAACTACCCTGTTTTCAAAACAGTGCAAATAATGTGTTCCTGTTCAAGGACTAGAGTCCTACACATGAAAAAACTCTCAGGTCCAAAATCAAATTATTCTCTTAACTTACTCCCAAATCATTACTTGTTTTTTATTGCTGTTATTGTTTATGAAACACGGGATTCTCTATCACTAAGCTACATTGCTGGTTCTTTTTAATTTTTTTAGATAAGTTCTCAATAAGTTGCCCAGGCTGGCCTGGAACTTGGAATCTTCCTGCCTCAGCCTCCCAAGTAGGTAGGATAATAGGCATACACTACTGTGCCCAGTGGTCCACGACTTTTAGTAGTATATCCTTGATATTTTGTCCAAGACTTGACCATATTTTTTCTAACTTAATCCCAGGACCAACCTAGAAATTCCTACTTTGCAGATGAAGAAACCAAATTTCAGAGATGGCAATAATAAGAATATAACAATGTCTGCTGTTTATTTTGTGCTTTTGAGTATAGTATATAAAGCTGTTTATTATGTTAAAGCTGTGTTTATGTATGCTATCTTTCCATTTTCAAATAGCATCCCTGTTTGACAGATATTATTGTGACACTCATTTTACAGACAAGCAAGCTGAGATACAGAGAGATGAGTAACCCCCAAGGTCACAGGGATCACAGAGACGGGACGCTGGCTCTCCAATTCCCTAGTGTGCTGCCTGTGTTCTAGTTAGGTTTAGCAGGAGACAAAGAGAGAGATGACCCAGGGATCTTGCTACAGCGACACAGTCTCTACCCTGCACCTCCCTCCCCTCTACACACATCACTCTCACACACACACATTCACAAAACACACTCACTCCCTCCCCTCCACGCTGGGGTGACCCCTATCCCTCCTCTCAGTACGATTTCCTGACTGTAAGTGAATCTGCAGAGGCACACGGATGCATGTAGTTTCCCCAAAGGATAAAGAGTGAAACTGAATATTTTCCCAGCCACATTAAAAATGATGTTCCTCCGTTAGAACAACATCAGATGTGTTTTGTTTTGCTTTGTGAACAGCCTCACTTTGATCTTCACGCTGGCCGCAGAATGGCTGGCTGTACCACTGTCATTCCCTCCAGCTGACAAAGTCTGACACTGAGCGAAACTAGCCCGCAATCCTTGTGCACCAGTGCTTTCCATTCATGTTCATCTGGCTGTTGTCTCTGCTTAGCCACTGCCTCGATACAGGGAAAAGGACATCAGGACTGAGTGAGATGACTCTGCACCCAGGAAACAGCAGCGGAACTGGGTAAAATGCCCAGTCCTTGGTCAGCTAAGCGGCACATTTAAGCCACCCTCAGGAGGCAGAGACAGGAAGCCCAGAGAGACGCTGGAGCAGCAACTCCTCTATTATAAAGCTTTTGGTAGTTGTGAGGCGCCCAGACTAAGTGGAGCACATATAATTCATGATTCACATGTTGAAAAGGAGACTGTCTCAAGCTCTGGATTATCTTGTTTTCTGGTCTGTGAGCAAGAGCTTGGCCAGGCTGCCCAATGGGGCATTCAATGTCAATCTTATTGTAGTTTGTCTCTGGGATGTTTTTGGAAGGTTCATATACACTGTGCAGATGCCAAAGCAATTATTTGCTTGGCTCACTGGTACCCACATTCTGCTGAGGCAGAAATGTCATCATACAAGATGGCTACACATTAAAGCAGAGAGAGGCCAGTTTTGGGGAATTTGCACCTAGGGGAGCAGTTCTCAAAGCATGGGACGGGGAACCCTAGGGGTCTCTGAGACCTTCACAGGGGGTTTGAGAAATCAAAACTGTTTCTCACAATAAAACTGAGACATTATTTGACTTGTTCACTCATTCTTTTTCAAGTGCGTGGTGGAGTTTTCCAGAAAGTGTATGATGTGCTATGGCAACAGACTGGCTGTAGAAGCAGATATGAAATCTACCCATCTCCCATTAAGCCAGACTCTATGGAGATTTGCAGCAAAGAAAAACATCGACCCTATTCTCACTAATTATTTTAAAAAATATTCTTTCTTAATAAAAATAATTTATGCTGTCAGGTAATAGGCACATTGTTTGAAATAAATTGATAAATCACTTTTTTAATTTCTCAACTTTAATTTCTAATATGGTAAATATTGATCAATATAACCCACACAAAAATATTTGGAGTCCTCAGTCATTGCTAAGAAAATAAACAAAGGAAAAGTGTTAGAGATCACCCAGTGCTGAGGGAAGGGATTTCGTGTGTGTGTGCACACGTGTGTGTATGCACGAGTGATATGCATATGTGGGAGGGAGGTACATGGTAGACACTGTGTCTTGCATTGCCATATCAAGGTCCCCAGATCTTGTCTGTATTTGTCCCTGAGCCCCAAACCTTTCAGGAACCACCTAAAAGAATCTGGTAATTTTCTTTACCCAGTGAAAGCTTTTCTTTCTTCCCAGCCCAGCAGACAAGCATCTGTCTCCTTCACTACACCACTTTCTTGGGCTTGGGCACAGATTCTCTCTTTAGTAGCCTTAGAACTTGCTTTGCCTCAAATCCTTACTATTGAACTGTCTTTATTCTGCTTGTGTCTTTGGTCCCAGAGGTTCACAGTTGTTTATTTTACTGGCAAGGCAGACAGAATGGCTTCCCTCAGCCCCTCAGGTGTCAATCTGGTACTGTTGAGATGCATATGAGGGAACTGGCCCATCAGTCTACAAGGCTATGTGCACTTCGATGGGTTGACAACTGGGGAGGGGGGTGCACCTGGACATGAGAAACTTTCCTAAGCCTGCCCTAAGAAGACTGAAGGAAGTCTATGTCTGTGGCATGGGGCAGAAGATGCCAGCCCATCAGTCAGGGCCTGCATGTCACAGATCAAGTGTCTCTCTCCCTGTGTGAAAAACACTATGATACCAAGCCACAGAAGAGCCACGCTCTCTGTGGGGTCCAGGTACCTCAGAGCCCCTCTTTATAAGCAATCTCAGAGCCTCATTTCCATTTCTGTCCTGTAGTCAGTGAAATATTCACCTACATGGGATCCACCCACAAGCAAGCTCCTTTAAAATACCCGCATGAGTGCTGGTATGGAGAAGTGTGAAGATAAATAAGAAACACTCCTTCCCTCCCTTCCAGGAATTGCTCATTAGTGGCAAAATGATCAGACTCCAGTTTTAACTCACTTCTGTACTTTGTTTTTTGGTTAGAGGAAATGAAAATATGATTAGAAAAGGCAAAACCAACAAAGAAAGCAGAGAAATAAATCCCTGGATAATCAACATCTGAAGCCTAAGAATTGATTCTGCAGTAGAAGCCACTCTGTTTGTTCTCTATAAATGTTATTTCTTATTCTCAAATTCAGCAGTCGGCCTTGACAGAAGAACCTGATTTCCTACTAAACTGAAAATTCTCCCAACTGACCTTGGCAGTCTCCAGGCAAGAGTCAAAAAGGCTGTAGGAGGCAGCTACCAAAGGCAGTGCAGCCCACAGGGCTCCAGGGAAGTGGAAAGACCCCTGGATCATTTCGGAATTGCAAGATGCTTCATCTTTACAGCATGCTCCAGAATCATAAAGTTCAGAGTTAAAAAGGCTGCGCTAAAAATGTTTATTTAGCATGACTGGGAATAAACACCCACAAGGCTTCTGCTAGATGGAGACAACAACTGGTGGCTGGAATTTGTCTACTTGCTATTAGAATCAGGCAGGAACCCACCACAGTCAAAGTTAAAATGCACTTGACAGAAAGGCAAGGAAGAGGACTCTGGGGAGCTGGGGGTGAAGCATTTCCTGAAGGCATCTAGTCCCTCCCGAACTGGCCTCCTTCCATTCCCTCTCACAACTTCCACCCCCACCTCAACTGTAATCACCTCTGTCTGGCAAAGCTTTGAAATCCTGGGAATTAGCTCACTTTATGCCTTTCCAAATCTTTTATGAAGATTATCAAGATCATTAGTTCCAAATCTCCTCCACGAGGAACATCAAAACTCCATTAACTAATTAATTGGATGCTTTTAAAGATTATCTGCATGAAAGATATCAAATGAGATTTATAAATCCAAAATTTTTATGACTTCTCTCTCTCCCCCCAATCCCCTGCTCTTCACTTCTCTCTTTCCAGTGTCCTCTTTAGTCCTCCACAAACAATAACCATGATTGCCTTCCAGGACTTCTGGCCTTGAGCTGCAGTTAAACATTAGAAGTATTTTGGGCTAGGGATTTAGCTCAGTGGCACCACGCCTGCCTCGCTAGTGCAAGGTCCTGAGTTCAATCCTGGTACCAAAAAAAAGAAATATTTCAGCCACTGAAAAAAATTATAGCTCATTTTTGAAGTGTCAACATTAAAAACGGTGAGTGCAGCTCCTTCTTTAAGAAGGTAGCTTGCAGGAAAGTGCATCCTAGGTTCAGAGTCCAAGTTCTACCTGTGTTAGCTGAAGCAACAGGAGCTAGGTGAGCAGCAGCAAGATGACTGATTGTGATTATTAAATAAAATACTGCCTGTAGAGCATTTAGCTATATGCCTGGCACATACAAATTGTCCACTAAATGACAGCTATTACTATTATCAGGCAACATTTACAATTTAGGCCACAATTCAGAAAAGAAGAGAATTAGAGGCTATAGTTGCCAAGGACTACTTCTTTATCTATGTACTGTTTAAATTATCTATGTACTGTTTAAATTGGTTTTATAGAGGACAATGCATTTACATTAATTTCTCTGATGCCCAAAACAAGTCTGTGACAAGGTACAACAGGCAGTATTATCCCACCTGATAAAACAAGAAATGAGAGAGACTGAGAAAAGCTGGTAAGAAGAAGGTTTGGGTTAAGATTTAACAGTGGCAAAATGAAAACAATAGAACGTGGAGCCACATTAATCATTTCCCCAAAAAGGGAACGGTTTCTTCTACTTGGCTGATATCTTCACTTCTTTTATTTTATAATCCCAGTTCATTTTAAGAACTGGTTTCAGCCAGGTGTGGTGGTGCACACCTGTAATCTTATCCGTTGAGGCCGAAGTAGAATGATCGAAAGTTTAAGGCCAGCCGGGGCAACTTAACAGGACCCCATCTCAAAAAGAAAAAAAGTAAAAGGGCTGGGAATGTGGCCCCATTTTAGAGCATCCCTGGCTTCCAACCCTAGCACTGGAGAAAAAAAAAAGAAAAAAAAATACTAGTCTCTAAAAGAATTTAATAATGAAATGCTAGAGCTGATGCAATGAAGAGAAAATCTCCAATTATCCCATAGTGGCCCATTTGAGCAGATAAAGGCGTTTCCTCTCACAACCCAGGTGGAGGTTACAGGTTCCCTCACTTCCTGAAGCCAGGAATGCTGTAGGGGGTAAGGTCTCTGCAGATAGCTGGGGGGGGGGGTGCTGTGCCATGTGCAGGGACTTGGCTCCCAGCAGCCCAGCTGTTGTGGTACCTTCTGCAGCCCCAGCCCCAATTTAACACAGAAGATTACAGCCTGGCAGCTGTCAATTATCTAAGTCAGATGGACTCCCCACGGCATTCCACATCTGGAAAAGCCTTCCTTGTGAATCGGTGCAGAAACATCCGTGCAGTCTCACCTCTATTATTATCTTCAAAGCTACCTAGAAAATATTATCTTCCAAATGCAAAGATTAAGAGAAGTTGAAAATGCACAAAGTAGTGATTTTTAAAAAATTCTCTTTAGCCAGTTGGCACCCAGAGAGGTACTATTTTTTAAACAGTACGAAATGTGAAAGACAAAGGAATTGAAAATGGCAGAAACACTATCAAATAATCTATACTTCCTCCTGTTATCTAAAGTGGATGACACTTCTGAGCCAGCCACACACACTAAATATGAGTAATTTTTCTCCCAACCCTTAGTTCCAGTGCGTTAACTAAGCAAATCAAAAAGATACACAAAAAGGACTTCTGTCCCATAGCATGCATGGAAAAAATATGCTGGGTACAGGGAAGGAAAAAGGTTTCTGCACAAAATATTCATCCTTCTCCATGGAAAAGAATCTTCCACAACACAAATCAATACCTCAAGCTGCCTCCCACTTTACCCTAAGTGGGGACTTTGCTATAAAATCTGATTACTGCTATCAGCAGTGGCTGTCCTGCTTCAAGGAGAGATGTCCAAATCAGATACCAGCCAAACAGGGCTTGCTGGTCCTGGCACATGTACAGGAGCTCGATCCTGTCCTTGCCCAGTACTAGTGGGAAGATTCTGTGGTATGAAAAATGCCCTGATTCTACCCAAACTGTTCATCTAAGCAACAAACCCCAGATTCCGAGAACACACTGACAAACTGAGTTGCGGATACTGGAGAAAATTCAAAAGGCTGCCAGTGCCTGGTTCTGGGTTCTGGGTTCTGGCATCTACACCCTTCAAGTTCTTCTTCATAGAAAAGGAGTTGCCTTTTGTGTCCTCTGATAAACCACTGAGAAACTTGTACTTAGTGCCTGACGTGCAGAAGGCCTTGGGCTGTCCCATGGAGATACAGGGTGGTACATGGAGGGACATGTGTGCCAAAAAACTGCAGGAAAGGCCAGCAGGCACTTCTTCACCGAGCCTGAAGAAGGGAAATGTCCTAAAGGCAAAAGGTGGGTTGGCCTGAGCCAGGGAGGAAAGCAGCAAAGGGAAAGGAAGGAACTGATCCATACTGACCTTTCCTTTAAAAGACTGCAGAAGTTCAAACAAAATGACCTTAGTTCTCACCTGAAACAGTCAATCTGCTCATGTTCAAAAGATGATCAGAGAGACTGTGCTGGGTTTCCCAGATGTCTCTACAGGAGAGATGGAGGCTGCTTGGAGGGAGGTCTCATACCACAGTGTGCTATGGGTGTGGTCGGCAGGTGGATAGGAAGGGCTGGCAGAAAGGGCAAAGGCAGGTAGTGCTCAGAAACAATCTGTGGATACTGCTGAAGATGTGGGCTTGGACCTAGGCCCAACACTGTATGCCAGTCTTCCTGGCTGGGTGGCCTTGGGTAAATCCCAGTTCCTTCTAAAAACTCAGTTCCCTCAGCCATAAAATAGGATAATTAATGTCTGCCACAGCAGGGGGCTCACTAACATTAAATAATGTATCTAAACCTTGACAATATTTTGCACACAAATGGTCAATAAATGCTAGATCTCATCCAACTGTCTTCACACCATCTTGCTGCACACTGAAATAACAATTACCAAGGCCAAAGGTCATGGATATTTCCAGAAGATGCATAATTTCAAACAACTCTTGTCATGTTGGCCCATCTGACAGTCAATATGGCCAGTTTAGAATTTAGCAAATATGTCCTTCCTATTAGATGCTAAAAACGAATCCTCGATAGTGTCTTAGTGGATGATGATCCATTCTTTAGACACTTCTGCAGGGCTTTGGGCAAAGTGCTTGGATAGAGAAAGGGAGGAGGAGAAAATTTAGGGAAGAAGAAAATGTTTACTGAGTCTTCCTCTCTTTGGACCAAGCCTTCTGTCAAATGCTTTGTAAGGCCCAACAGTGTCCCAGTGTAGCAGACACTTCTGCAAGCCTTGTACTTTAAGTATACAGTCAGTTGGTTTTGTGGAAGACACACACATCCCAGCAGTCAACATGTCATGCAGCACGAAGAATATAATTGGAAATAGGAAGAAAAGGTCCAAAGGGGTAGGGGTAGTGGGAGGGAAAGGGGAAAGGTAAGAAGGGAAAGAAAAATTATGAGAAAAACAAAAAATGGAAACAAAGTCTTTGTAAATAGGGAAGGGTTGAGGGGGGGAAGGGCATACAGGTAATGGGGTAAAAATAAGAACCAAGATACATCATGTACAGGTATAAGCACCCAATGATAAATGTAAACACGTTGTATACCTAAAATGTGCCAATAAAAGAATTAAAATTAAAATATCTATTCAAGTTTTTACCATTTAAAACAGACCTCATGAGATGACTCAAACTCAAAGCCTTTGCTGTCTTGTAATACCCATCAAGGCCAAGAATGTTCTTTGTGCTTTTATGTAGTTGGCATCGAAATTTCTTATTCTCTTTGTGGTTTCTACTGAATCACTGTGCCTTCGCTGGAGGAGTCTCTGTGGCCTACCCACATTTCCTGTGCAGTGTGTGGAGCTCCGTTAGTTCCTTCACAGCCCACTCAGTCTCAAGGAGGCACTGCCACATAGCCAGGAGGAGTTTTAAGGAGACAGAGGTAAACTCAGAAGAGAGCAATGCTTCAGGAGGTTTCAGGCCAGTGGGTTTGGCCATTCTAGGTCTAGAAGAGCACGTGAGAACGCTGCCCTCTTCTTGGTCACAAATCTGATGGGTAATATCAGACTATAAGGAAGCCAGGGGAGGGACCAAGATCACTCCAAGGAAGTAAGGCTTCACATAGATGGGAGGCAACTCAGAACACTGGGAAATCTTGAAGCTGAGTAAATAGTGCTTTTAGAGTCCAGAGGAGTTGAAGGGAAGCGAGCAGGAACATGGGCTATACAGGTGAGCAGCCAGAGACAGAGAAGAAAGACAGTCATATGTCCTTAACCTTCATCTTCTCACACCAAAACCAGAACTCATCATCCACGCAGCATCAGGTTTTCCAAGGCCTCCACAACAGCTGCTTTCCACCCTCCCAGCTTCACTATGATTCGAGAGAAATGGTTCGTGCTGATATCATTTCCCAATGGATGGATTTTTTTTTTTTTGCTGAGCAATAACAAATCTTCTTTTTTAAAGGCCAATTATTCATTCCACCTAAATCTAGTTGATTTTTTTGCTTAAGTGTCTCTTTAATTTTAAAATTTTTATTATTTTACATTGTGATAAAATGCACATAACATAAATTTTACCATCTTCACTATTTTTCAGCACATTCGTATTGTTATGGCACCACCGCCCACCATCCATCTCCAGAACTCTCCTTCCTTTGCAAAACTGAAACTCAATGCTCTCTGAAATATAGTTTATTTTTAATAAGAAAGGCTCCCGTTATACACAAAAATAAAACAAAAAGTTAGGTAAATAAGAAAGAGGTTCGGGAGGTGAATGAAGTCAACACAAAGCTGGTACATTTCTTTACAGTTCAGTGCCTTAGAAAGCAACTGTCCATTTCATCAATGAGAATACAGGAGAGAAGCAAAAAAAGTTTCTTGGTCAAATTGAATACACAAACTTCTAAAGCTTAAGAGAAAATAGTTAATTGTCCATTTACATCTAATTTACATTTGCATATTCATAATATACATTTGCTAAGATAATAGATTTCAAAATACCGCTCTTTTACATACCCACATTTTGTGAAACCATTTTACCACATTTTTGATACTCATCATCAATTCTGTGTTAGCCTATGGTTAGGGCCACTTGCTGAGTAAACTAGCAGGCTTCTGAGCACATCATCCTCACTGCCTGTCTGAGGAAAAGCACCTTGAAGTTGGTGATGCGATGCTGTAACTGGGAATTTTCCGTCATCCACAACTGTGCATTTCCAGAAAACAAGACAGGCGGTCGTTTGATTGTCTGTGGATGTGTGTGCGAGCGGTCAGCCATCCTGTTGCCTGACTGCTCTTCACAGGACCCAGAGAGGCTTGTGTATCCTGGCATCTAATGCGCACCTCTGTGAGGTCAGAGCTGGTGAACAGTTATGGAAACCATACAAATCCGCATCCTTTTTAAAATCCTCCCATTAGGTGACCTCTCTGAGCAGCCCATGAAACTATTTATGTGAGGTAATTGTAGTAATTCGTCCTGCCCAAATGCCTTTGTGATTCAAAGTAAATAAGGGAAATGTAGTTCTAATTAACAAACAAGACTCTGTGAGGATGCAGATGGAAGACAAAGTCCTATGTTCTGAGGAATCATTTATCTCCGAGAAAAATATTCTCTGTGCATTTGGGTAGATACTCGGAAAAATGTATGTGGAGTGGAGCAGTGGTACTTGCGGCCCTTAGGGAGTCTCAGCTTCTGGCGGTAAGTAGCACCTCAAGGTTATAAGAGGAGACACCTGGAGACAGAGCCCTGCTGGGAGGAAATCATGGCACTGCAGGTGAGAGGAAGTGACAATTTACAACTGCTCTCAATGGGTCTGCAAACAACTTGGAAGACGGTAGCAAAGTTAAATGTAACAGAGCTTGGCCAAATCAGGCAAGCAGAAGTATAATGCAAACAACAAACCTCAACCCCATTATTAAGTAGGCTGTGTGACCTTTCACAAGTGACTAAACCTCTTTGAGCTACAGTTAGTTTCCTTCTCTATTCTACAACAGAGTTTCGTAAAAGAGTTATTTGGAGAATCATATGAGATGACATTTAAACACAAGAAAATGTAACAGCCAGCTGGACAAAGAATTCCCAAAGATCTTTGATCAAGGATTATGATTGACAACTGGTTAGATGTGGGAGTTGGGAGAGAATCACTGTCATCCTCAGAGTGGAATGAGTCTTCCATAGATCTGCATTAAAGACTCATGTTCTATTTTTCCTCCAAAAGAGTCGAAGTGTGCTAGAATGAAAAGAGAATACAACTGCAAGGTGGTTTATTAACTGGAGATTATTTCTAAATGATATTCTCAAGAGCCATGAATTACATTTGTCAGACTGAAACAAAACGTGATGAGGGAACAGAGGGCAGCCGGAGGGAAATACTGAGATAGGGCGCTAGCAAATGGCTAAGCTTCCAAAGGAATCCTGGCTGGCAGAGCAGCTGGAAGCTGGTGTCTGGGCACTGCCATGTGGAGGTCACCCTTCTTCAGGCTGCTCTGCCACTCCCACACCCTCAGCATGGAAACACTGCCCAGGAGGGAACGGAAAATCAATCACCCTGTACCCTACTTCACATGAAAAACGTGACTCAAATCCAGAACTAGATAGAAAATACAGGGAAATCTTGCTTCTCTTCTTCCCTTCTGTGAGTTATAATTTTTCATTTCCATGGTGTTTTTCTTCCAGCTTTAGGGAGGTATGACTGACAAATAAAAACTGTGTAAATTTCAAGTATACAATGCATTATTATTAATTATAAGCACTAGGTTGCATTTGGAATCCCCAGAATTTATCTGATAACTGAAAGTTTGTATCCTTTGACCAACATCATTACTTTCTGCAAATAGTACAAATATATAAAATGTATGTAGATATTTCTATATACATAAGATGTGTGTATACATTGAATATATAATGAACACACACACATACATTCTTTGCCCACTCTTTCTTACTCAAACCACAGAACACAGTGTCTACTCTTTGGCACTTTGCTTTTTCCTTTTCTCTATATTCTGTGTGAGGTGCTCTCCTTTACTCTTTTCCACAGCTGCATATTATTCTCCTGTGTACTACAACATCAGCCAATCCATATAGTTCCTTATAGCTGGAGAGCTAGTATTTCTAACCTTTTGGGATTATAATAATGCCACAGTGATGATCTTATACTGTGTTATTTCACATTACTATAGATAGAAAGACAGAAGTTAGATTGCACTCATACTTCATTAGGTAATGTCAAGTTCCCTTCGGATTTCCTGCTTTTGGAACAGGAACATAATTATAGAGGGGCCCCTGGTTTCCAGTGTGTGCATGTGTGTGTGTGTGCTCCACCACACACACTGAAAACCTTCTGTGAAAGTTAAAATATTACAATTGTGTTCAAGTTGAAACAATGGAAAATTACCTTTCTCTCCTTTTGAGTGGTCATGGCAAACTTTTCTTCTTAAGAAAAAAACATTTCCGATCAAAAAAGAAACACGGAAACTGTGTGGGAATGAGTCATTAGGCTCTAGCAGTATTAGAGATGAAGTATTCTCACATGGTCACAGGGCAGTGGTTCTGAAATGGACTCAGAAGTCACCTGTCTAATTTCCTCACCCAAAAACATCTGACATGCCCTTGGCATTAAAATTAGGCTTACAACATGACAGCACCTTCATGTGCCAGCACTGACTACAGTCAATGGCTACAGTCCACTGCGACATTGCAATAAGTTGTTAACACAAAGCAAAGTAGAAACAGCCAGAGAGGCACCTGTTAACCGCCAAACTGCTCTGTCTGAGAAATGTCCTCTGTGGGTGTCGGAAGCTTAAATGGCAAAGGAAAGGTAAATTGGATTAGGGTACATTTGGAAGGGAGTTCCAGTAAGACGCTTAGGAACTTCTGATTGCATCTAATGGCATTAAACTGAATCAGTTTCTATAAAACAGTTTTTGCATACCACAAGTTGCATTTAAGGATTCTGTCCTTACACAACATATAAGAGCCTAAAGGACTAAGATGAACACATCCTGCAAAGACAGAAATAATATCAGTAAATCAGTCAAATTCACCACAATTGCCTAGAAAAAGAGAATCTATAAAAGGTAGGGGAATGGGGATAAATCATGGCTATTTGTTCTCTTGCATAAAAGATCCTTTCTGAACTTGAATTACTCAGCTTGCCATCTTGGCTGTCTGAAAGATCTGTTCCATCTAATTGCTCATTTGTCCAACACTTTTTTACACAGGCTATGAAACACAAACATAAATTGAAAAGAAAGATGAAAGAAAGGAAGCTAAGAGAAAGGAAAATAACATCCCCCAACTAAGGTTGTTTTTTTGTGGGGTTTTTTTCCTTTTTGGAGATCCCTCAGCTCCTTCCTCCAACTTCATGCCTGGGAGATTCAAAGGGTTCTCAGTACAGCCAGAGTTACTTCCTCTTGCTTTGTGATTACTCCTTCTCACATCTGAAGTTTTAGGATGAGATCTAGCGTCATGCAGGTCAGGCCACATGAGGCACACTGCACAGCTACCACATGAACCCCTCCTTTGCCAGCCTTGCTCTGCCATAGCTGGCTGGGCTATGTGGTAAGCTGGCTGGTCCTGCGTAGAGCCAAGCACCTGGGACAGTGACCAAGGAAAGAGAAATGGAGAAGCAGGATTGTCTTCATACATAATCCATCCATGCATGGCTAGAGACTAATATTTCCACCATCCACCCTCCCCTGTATCCCTTATCAGCAGCCCACTGTCCCTCCCTGGGTGCCTGCCCTATAAGATCTTGGGATACATTGGCCCAAACTCTTCACTATGTTCCTCTGATCTTCCAGGATCTCCTCCCAGAGGCCATCTGTGACCTGCAAGCTGTGGGACAATAGTACACAGTTACTCAAAATGATACTACATTTTGCTAGCTAAGCATCTTAACCAATCTCTTTTTAGCTTCCCTGGATTACAGAGCCTGGAAGGTTAAAGACTACATTACCCAGGCTCCTCTGCAGCAATGGTCTAAATGTGAACTAGGATCTGAGAAGCAGATGCACTCACATGAGATTTAGAAGGACGAAGTGTCCAGTCATGACTGTACAGGGACATTAGTTCTTCTTACAGACTGAGCATGTATAATATGTCTAGGACAGCTGTGGCAGTTTCATGTTCAGTCTCTAACCAAACCAATACTGAGGATGAGTGGTGGCAGCAAGTGAACTATTGCTAGAACAGTTCTGGTTCTTTAAGGTCACTAAAACTCTATAATAAATCTTTTCTGCTTAAACTTGTTAGAGTGGCTTCTATTATCTCCAACTAATGACAGAGATTCAAACAACTTCTTATTCTTATGCATTCATTCTTTCCCCTAAGAGTGTCCCTGCTTCCTACTTCCAGAAGATGCTTCAGAAATATGCCCCAAATCTCAGTTAAGAAATGGGAAATTTCAGTTATTTCAAGTCTGCTTTATATTAGCATTATGTCTCATCGATCCATTCACTTAAAGAGGTTCAATTAAAGAGTTACTGTGCAGTAGGCACAGGGACTGCATGGGGAGCATATTAGACATACTTCCTGTCTTTGGGGAGCTTGGCATTAGTAGAAAAGGAATAGCTAGATTTATTTAGTATTTACTATTGTCAAACACTATACAGTTAGCCCTGTGGGCTCCATGTTCATGGATTCAACCAACCACAAATTGAAATTTTTGATTGGAAAAATACTGTGTCTGTACTAAACATATACAGACCTTTTTTCCTTTGAATTATTTCCTAAACAATTCAGTACAATAGCTATTTAATTGTATTCAGAATTATAAGTAACCTAGATTTGATTTAAAGTGCACAGCAAACACCACAATACCATTTCACGTAAAGAATTTGAGCATCCTCAGATTTTGGCATCTGCAGGAATTTGGGGATCTGAAACAAATTCTTCATGGACACCAAAGGATAAGTATCATTAACACTTTAACTATCTAACTAATATAATTCTCACAATAACAGATATTGTCATCCCCCCTTTATAGATGTAGGAACCAAGGCTGAGAATATAAATAATCTGCCTATGAACAGGATCATATTTCTAGGAAGGCTTAGTACTGGAATTCAAACCCACACAGCTGAGTCTGAGATCTGCTTCCAATATAAACTGTAAATGTCTTCAAGGTAGGAAATCTATTAACTATATCATTGAATCTTATACTTGAAAAGATTCCTGTAGTCCAATCTGCCACCTATTCCTGAATCCCTTTCATGGATGACACTGCAAATTATCTACTCCAATCCATGGTCCTCTGGTTCCTTGCAAATAAAATACCTACTGGTATTTTGTTCAGAGCAACACTAAACACAGATCAAAACTAAATTTCCTAGATGTCCTCACTTTTAGGAAAGGTCAGGTGACTCAGTTCTGGTCAACAAGAATCTTGATGAATGTGCTGAGAAATTCTAGGAAAGTTTTTTTTTTCTTAATCTGGGCTGCCTCTTGCTCCTCGACCCTTCTTCCTTTCTGCTGGAAGGAGCAAATAAAACTGGAATTTGGGCAGCCATCTTTAGGCAGCAAGGATGAAAGCCACATGTAAGAATAGAAAAAGAGAAAAACAGGAGGATCTGGATCCTTGATGGCATCATGGGGCTTCCACACCAGGCCCAGAGGAACAGCTAGGTCATCTAATGTGAGAACCTTTTGGATGAATCCCTGTTTGATTAAGCCACTGTAGTTTGGTTTCTGTTACATGGACTGAAACCCAGTCTCATACTCATGCATGTCCTTATCACTCTGGATGATAAAGACTCTGCCTCACCTTTTCCAGGATAGGAAATTGACTGTCCCTAAGATATCACTTACATGTTTGGATGGTCCTGTAGAAATTAGTTTTTCTCTCCCTAAGCTGAAATCTCACCCTGTACAAGAGGTAGCGCTTTGATGCATAAGAATGTAACACAACACATAAAAGACATCTGTGCATGCCCACTGTACAGATAGAAAATGGTGTGCCAACACATAAAAGTGTATCTCTTTCAGTAGCTGTATTAGTTCCACAACTTGGAGGACTTAGGAAAATAGAACTTTATTCTTTCACAGTTCTGGAGGTAGAAAGTCTACAATCAAGGTGTCGAGTGAACCATGTTACCTCTGAAGTATTTAGAAAAGAAAAGAGTGCTTCCTTGATTCTTTTAGCTTCTATTGATTGCCAACAACTCTTGGCATTACTTGGTCTGTGGCAGTGTCATTCTAATCAGTGTCTCCATTATCACATGGCTCTCTATCCTGTGTCTGTCCTTTTCTATAAGGACACCAGCAATACTGAATTTAGGGCCCACCTTAGCTCAGCATGATCTCATCTTAACTAACTAATCACGTTTGCAAAGACATTATTTCCAAATAAGTTCACATTTTGGGGTTGTGTATGGACATAGTGGGAGGAGTATATCCAACTCACCACAGAAGCAAAGCCTAAACCTAAGTTGCTCTTCTAGCTCAAAGCCTTTTTGCAACTGTTTGTGGATAAAAGCAATGCATCTGGAATATTTCCATGCTTATAGCATGTAAGGTTTTCAAGATGAATATATAATTCAAATCATCTTCAAAATCTAACAGAGCAAGCCATTGTCACCCTGATTTAATTCTCTGAATCTTTAAAATAAATGCCTTGCATCGTCTTATATTGTTTTGAATTATTTATAAATAGATTCTGTTTCTATCACAAATACCTCACTAGTTCCAAATCTGGCTTCCTTTTCATAGTTGAAAATAAACATTCACAGTTTACAGGTATTCACACATTTCTCCACATTTGAATCACAGAAACTATAGTGGGGAAAGAATGAAATCTGTTTATTTCAAACATTACTAATATGTCTGGATTGTCTGAATGTCTCCTCTCTGAAATTTGGCACATGAGTTACTTACACACAGTTACCTTAAAAATGCTACCTGCCATTTATTTAGTATTTACCATGTTAAATGCTATACATGCAAGTTGTTCCTACCTTAAAAAGTGGCCTTGCTGGAGGAAGGTACTTCATTTTAAATCATAATTTTTTGCAAAGCATTCTACACAGTAAATACACAAATGCCTATGGATTTATTTTAGCATTTTTATTGAATTTCAGCATCCTTGTCCATAATTAACTAATTGATTATAAATTAATTGTTATAAATTCTAAAAAAGTTAAGGCAAAAAGAAAAAAAAACAGGAATGAGTCTTCTTGTGAGGTATGGTACTCCATGAAAGTATTTTAAGGTTTAACAGGAAATGAGCGTTCTTAGTCTAAAGAGTTAATTATTTATAAAGTACTTTTATGCTGTTTAACGAGTCATGCTTTAATTCTGCCAAGTCCTGTGTCTTCTGTACATTCCTGAATCACAAACCTCTGCTGTCATTGCCTGCTTCCCCAAGACAAGCATATGCTTTGGTGAAGCATAACTAGGTTAACCTCCTATCTGTAACATTTCAGGATAAAAAAGCAATTTTAATTCTCTTATAAAATTATCAAAGAAGAACATTTTGGTTATTTAAGGATTAGAAAGAAAGCACTTCTGATCCAATAAATCTCCTATCTAATTTGGGTAATGGATATGTAATTTCATTTTTGCAATGCAGATAAAAGGATATTAAAAGTGGGAATTATCAATAAAGGTGTTCTGTAAAAGCCATAAATGGCTGACTCCTGATATTTTTCTTTCATCTCAGAGAATACTGTAACACTGTTAAGTGTTAACAGAAATCTGTGCTAACTGGTGTCTCTGGTGGTGAATGAAAGCAATGATAATAGACAAAATAGTTGCAGGTGAACAATAAAACCATACACCTTGTGTTGAATAGGGTTATCTCAGTGAGGTCTTGGCAATACAGATATACGCAAAAGTCGTGCACTCTTCACAGACAAGAGAGTGGAAGAAAAGATCATTCTTATAAATGGCTTTACAAGTGTAAGTGCTACTTGTTTAAATTCATATTTCTAAGCTTTAAAAATAGGAAATGAATATTAATATTCATATCACTGCCATTCCTGAGATTTTGTTCTTATTTTTTCCTTATAGATTATAAAATGTCACAGAAGTAAATGTAACATCTGTATATTTTTATCAGGCTATTTCATTTTACAGCATCTTTCATATTGGGATAGCTGTTAAGTATAAGCTGGTTACCTGGAAACTACAAAATACACATGGATGAATAAAATACACTCCCGATACCCAAGAAACTTGTAATCAAGTGGGGAAAAGATGAAAGACTTGGAGCAGAAAGGTCATAGGGCCACACTAGGGTGGAAGAAAAATATCTGACCTCTGGTGCCACAGATACCTGTGGAGAGGAAGTAGCATGTGACCTGGAGCCTGGAGAAGATAGAGGATTTCAGTGTTGGAAAACGTCACAACAGTTCCCAAGAATTGCATGACACAGGCACTGGTTTCCAATCCTGATTCATCCATGGTCACATGCCGGGAATTTAAAACATGAAGCATTGAGACTTCAGTCCCCAATTTACTGGTATGTGTCACTCAAAGTAGAACTGGCTTCCCAGTAGATTCATGTAAGGCTCACATTTGGAAGCACTGAGCAAAGAGTTAAGTGGGAATCTACAGGAAGGATCAGAGCACACAAAAGGCTAGGCAGACTGCCTGGGGCTGGACATGCCAGGTTTAAGGGTGTGGAAACCATCAAAGATCTGTGAGTAAAAGAATAACATGATCAGAACAGTGTTTCAAGAAATGATATCTGACCTAAAAGAGCAGACCTGATGGGAAAGATTCCAGGCAAGGAATTCCTCACTGTGTGGGAAACAGCAATGTGGGTGATATTGGCTGAACTGAGGTCCTGGCAAAAGTGCAGAAGGAGGAATGGAAGCTGCAGACAATCACAGGAAACTCGATTAATGAGCTGAAGGCAGAGAAGAGAGGCCAATTGGCTAAGGAAGCAGGTTGAAGGCAGTCTGGCTGTGAGACCCGGAGTCCTAGGTCACACCAGTTGAGTGCTTTGGCCCAACACCAGATGCCAATTCTTCCTGATATCACCTCCAGCCACTAGGATGCCTGGCTGCTATAGTTCTTCCTCTCCAGACCTTCTCGATCTCACCCTTCAGCTGCCGAGTCAGATCCCGGGACTGCACGTCACTGGAGTGGGCAGGGTCTACCTTCCAAGAAAGGCCCTGACATCCTCCCTCTATCTCTCATCAAAACCATCACAAATGGCCTGGTCTCTGAGCTCTGCTCTCAGAGGCATGTGGTGGACTGGCCCCTTCTGAACAGGGCAGAGAACACCTGGCTCCCATGCAACAATTCTTTGTGTGCAAAATTAAAGGCTCCACTAAAAACAAAAGCAGTGTAACACTGACCATCTGAGGATAAACAGCAGAGAAGACTTGGGGTTTGTGCGGTTTTTGCTTTTCTTTGTTTTGCTTTTAATCTGAAAGCAAAGCTATGGAAAGGAAATAATGGGAGAGGAAACAGTAGAAGAGTGTCAACGTTTCTGTTCCAGTGGATCAGGCTATATGATGAAGGTCAAGGCTGGCTATGAGCTCAGGTCTTGTGATGTACCATCAGGCAGATAAAGCTTTCTTGTTTGTTTATTTTGTTTTCTGTAACACAGGGGCTGACAATCTTTGAGTGTTGGGGGAACAAATAAACTCCACTCCCTTCAAGGAGCAGAATTCCAGAATGGCAGGATTGATGTAGCCCCTGGGCAGGATGGTCAGTGGCCACACAGCAGGCTGTATCCTCCCAGGAGCTGAGCTCAGGAAGCAGGTCCAGCTGGCCATGGGAAGAATGCTGGAGAAGCATGTGGTCATGGAGCAGATGAGTACTTGCTTCAGTGGAAGACTCTGGGCAAGAATTTTTATAAATGACGACGAGGGTGGAAGGGCCAGCCCCAGAAGGCCCATGTGTAGGAGGGAGGAGAAGCCTATTCTGGCGTCTGTGTTAGTACATAAATATCAGCAAGATTTGAAAGAGAAAATCCAAAACATGTGCTTCTGACTGTACCCCCCCCACCCATACTCCTCACACTCCAGTTATGCCAAGAAGTTCCCTCAGCCCTGATCTCTGCACTTGCCGTCCTCTCTTCCGGGGTGCCTACCTCTCCTCAGCCCTCTGAAATCCCATTCATCTTTCAAGTCCAGGAAATGTGTCACCACTTTCATGAAATATCCTAAGGCCCTCCTCCAGTCTCTAGGAGCACCAGGGACACCCCTCCACCACACCCACAGGCGGCACAGGACAGTGTACTTCTAAAGAATGAAGGTCTGTGTCCCCCCAAAACTCACAGGTTGACATCCTAACCCCCAAGGTGACAGTATTAGGAAGCAGACTTTTAGGAGGCAATTAAATCATGGGGACAGAGGCCTCATGAATGGGATTAGTTCCCTCACAAAAGACAGCTCCCATGATCTGCAGTTAGAGTGAGAAGACAGCCATCTATCGCAGACCCTCACCAGACACAAAATCAGCAGGTACCTTGGTCTTGAATTCCCAGATTTTAGAATTGTGAACAATAAATTTCAATTGCTTACAAGCCACTCATTATATGATATTCTGTTAGAGAGCTGGAAAGGGATAAGATACATCCTTAAGTTATGTGGGCCATGCTTCAGCCTTGGCTGTGCCTTACTTCGCTTTGCGTCCACAATTCGTGCAAGACATTGCTCGATGGTCCCTTGGAACACATAGATCATGTACCAAATTCACCAACTCATCTACAGGAAGATTAATGAGTGGAAACTGTGCCAATGACAGCCTTACCTTGACCCTTCACTCCTGGAAATATAGAAGAAACCATGGCGCTCTTCCAGAGGCCTGTTCTGGTTTAGCAACTAAGCAAACAAGTGAGACACCATCTACCCTGTGACAGTGCCCATCTCTCGCCATCCCTTGGGGCTGGGCGGACCAGGATCAATGGGGGACAAGAAAACTTTGGGAGACTCTCAGCCTCTGCCTAAGACAAGAAGTAACTCTCACCATGCAACATAAAGGCCAGACGATGACCTCATTCTGGGTGCCACCCCAGTCTCCGTGTGAAACAGGGAAAGTTACTCTACACTCTGGGTTACCAAGGCTTTACCAAGGATTCCATGAATGTCTGTTCAATGGTACAGGAATCGCCTAACACTTTTCATTAGATGCTCTTACCTCATCCTTAGAACCATCCTAATGGAAAAAAGATGACCTTGGCATTGATGCATTCATTTTGCACGTGCATGAAGGGCCCTGAAGTGTCAGGGACCCAGATGGAAGAGGGAAGCAGCAAAAGCTTTTAGAAGGAGACAGACAGCTCAGATGTGTTTAAAGCATGGCAAGCATTTGCACAGCTGAGAAATATGGAAGTAAGAGCATTCCAAGTGGCCTGGGAGCATAAGCAAAGGCTCAGAAGTGACAAAGTAGAGTGCATATCAGAGAACTGCCAGTACTGTCATGTGCTCCTCCCTAGGGAAGCAGTGCCAGTCTTCAGAGTAGCTCAGATTCTGAAGCCAGACATCCATTTACCAGCTGTGTAGGCTTGCACAAGTCCTTCAAACTTTCTGAGCCTCAGATTAATCATCGGTACATAGAAATGATAATTTCATACAGAGTTGTGTTAAGAATGTAGGAAATATGGAAAGGATGTAGTAATGAACATGCATTAAAGGCAGGTGCTGGTACATGCTGAGATAGGAAGATCACAAGTTCAAACTCAGCCTGGGCAACTTATCAAGACCCTGTCTCAAAATAAATGTAGGCTATAGATCAGTGTGAAGGCCCTGGGTTTGATCTCTAGTAACACAGAAGAAAACACATTAAATAAGTGGAAATTATTATTATTACCATGCCATAAGCTCCTTGAAGACAGAGACTTTCTTACTATTACTTGTCTCTACTGAAGTATTTGCCATTCTATTTTGTACAATTTCAACAAATTACTAGGTATGTGTTGGCCTAAATGAAGCTCCTTGCCTCTTTGTTTCTATCATTTTTCCTCCCTTTTTGTATTCCTCTTAAATAAATGTTCACTACATTGTGTTAGTTTGATTAAACAGCACAGAGTGCATGGACAGTGGGCACCTGAAAAACAGGTCCTACCCACCATGAAGTTACAGGGAAGTTAGGGACACCATGACAAAAACACAGGAAATTGTGACAGGTCCTAACAAGGGTCCCATAAGAAAAGAAGTGCTATGAGGCTCAGAAACTTGGGCGGGCGGGGGAGTAGGATTTTAATCAACAAATAACAGGAAAGAAAAAAGCATGTGTAGAGAGATTACTTACCAAAGAAAAGAGGTCAAGACAGGGAAGCATGTTCTGGAAGCCATGAGAAATCTGGTGTGGTCAGTACATGTGAGAAATTGGAAACATGGCCTGAAAAGTAGTGTAGTGCTAGACTGAGAAAGAACTAAAGGTCAGGATAAAGAGTCAGTACTGTCTGTATGAATGATGGACAGCCACAAAGGATGTAGCCTGGGATCACAGAACTTGAGACCTGGAAAGTTCATACAAAGGGAAGGTTTACTACTCTCTAGGAGACCAGGAAACTACAGCCAAGGAAACTGACTTGCTCAAGGTCACACTGCTCTTGTGGGCAGAATTGGGTTGAAACTCTTGGTCTCCTAATTATCAACCAGGATATGAGTATGTAACCTTAATACCAGAAATAAGTGACAGCATATGGCATCACACCTCTTCTTTCTACTTCACCCAAGGCAAATATGTTTTACCCACCCAGGACTCCTTCCCATGAATCCAGACCCAGCCTCATCCAACAGAGCGTTCCAGTCTCTGCCAATAGGTGGCGCTGCTCCTAGAGGCCAAACAACCTTCTGCCCTCAAGCCTTGCTGCCTTCTTTCAAAACCTCTTGCTTTCAAATTCTCACAGAAATGACGGGGAGGATTCAGTCACCGGGTTAGTGCTTCCTTTGTGTGGGAGGTGAACTGTGAGCTTCATGGCCTCAGATGCTTTGCCCCCAGCCAACAAGGATGGTTAGCCACAGCCACCTCTGCTCTCTCTTCCACCTACTCTCCCCAACATTTTCTCTTCTGTATCAAAATTACAACAGAAAGGACCAGGGGAAATCCCAGAATCCAAAATGAGACTACAAAAGCATAAGCAAGTAAACCTTCCACTTAAGATGATGGCAGGGAAGGGGGGGGGCGGAGAAAATAACATTTTAGCCAGTAGACTTAAAATTACGTACCATTCAATGTTTCCTTTTTAGTTTAGAAACCACTAAATAAAAATGAAGAAAAAAATCAGGAAGTTCCCTCCTTAGTGTGAACAATAGAACAATCCAGCGTGCTGTTTCACCAGGCAGTTGCTTTTTAAAGAGAGAGGCACTGAATGTTCTGATCTGCCAGGGCCTGACCAGTGGTAGTTTGACTTTGGAACACTTTGGCATCTATAAATAGCTGTGCAATCACGATGAACTGTAATTACCTTCAGACTCATTTAAATTATGCAATTTGAGATTGAAAGGATATATTGGCAAGAACATTAACAACATATGTGGGAATTTGGGATTGTCTTTCCTCTCTAGCCTTGAGCCTTGGTGAAATTCGTCTTGTCTCTTTTTTCTAATTTGTTCCACCCTAACAAGTAATAACTCCTACTGGCACATATTTTGCAAACAAATTTCCAGAGTATTTTAAGATTCTTCTAATTCTGAAACTGTAACACATACTCCAAGTAAAACTATGTCACATGCATATACAAATGCCTACTTCATAGCTAACTGGCAAACAGAAATCTGAATTTTAAAAATAGACAAATCGAGATATCATCATATAAGATGTTTTATTCATTCCTCCAAAGGACTCTCCATAGAATGAATCCTTTCAAAGAAGAATTATTTTTATGCATGTGCATTTTAAATTATTCAACTTAGAAAACTCTAGCTAGTATACAACTTTTCAGGATCACACCTGTGACCCAGTCAAATGCACTTACATTAATTAGACAGATGACTATGGTCTCAAATGGGGTGGAAAAAATGCCAGAAATGGTATTTGTTCTATGAAAAGTGAGATGTAAGAATAAAAGTAGTATTATTTTTAAAGGGTTTTTTTGTTGCTTATTGGTGTTTCTCCATAACACTACAAAAAAAGTCTAAAATCACTTGTGAAAAGTGATATTTCCTCCTCATACTAGTATTTTTTTAATACTATTATTTTTTAAACTTAGTAATTAGCCATGCCTGGTGGTCCAAGTCTGTAATCCCAACACTTGGGAGGCTGAGGCAGAAAGATTGCCATGAGTTTGAGCCCAGCCTGGGCTACATAGTGAGTTAAGAACAGCCTGAACAACATAGCAGAATCCTGTCTCAAAAAAACCAAAAATTTTAAAAATAAACTTAGTAATTAACTCATTAGATAAGGTTTTATGAAATAAAAAGACAAGCATTCACTCTGAAAACCAAAATCACTGACTCTGATTTCCTTGTAGAAACAAAGAAATGAATCTTTCACTTTTCTTGCCTTATTTTTCCCCAGAAGAAAAATCCATGCTGCAGGTAGAACATCATCAAAGAATCTCAAGTCAAGATTTTTCCCATTTCAACTTGTACTTCATTGTTGTGGTGGTGGTACTAGGGATTGAACCTGAGCTACAACTCCAGCCCTTTTAAAATTTGTTTGTTTGTTTGTTTGTTTGTGACAGGGTCTTGATATGTAGTCCAGGCTGGCCTTGAACTCACAGCAATCCACCTGTCTTCCTGCCTTGAGTGCTGAGATTACAGGCAGGCACAACCACGCCTAGATGCTGGTTAATTTTGAGACAGGATCTCACTAAATTCCCCAGACTGGCCTGGAACTTGCGATTCTCTTGCCTCAGTCTTTCTTATAGGTGGGGCTACAGGTACGTGCCACCAAGCCTGGTTTAAACCCATACCTTTCTTTATCTACCACTACTCTAAACTAATGTAAATAAGTATCAAACAGAAATCACAATGCTTCCTGAACATATCAGACATGTTTTCTATTTGAAGGTCTTACCCACTTGAACCCAGAGTATTGGAAAAGTACTAGATGCCCTTTCTGTTTCTACCAAAACTGACTGCTGACTGCCTTAAAAGATGCTGCCATGGGCTGCACTATTTCTTACAAATTTCCTAATGACATCAAAGAGAGCAGTATACACAGGGAAGCCATGGTTAAATGTACAGCTCCCTTTAAATTAAACCAAGACCTCTGATCATTTGCACTTCATAATTCTTAGCCCCAGCAATAGCTTTATACAAACATGATAGCACGGTTTCTGTTGTTGGAAGTTTGCTATTGGCCTTCCAAAGTGTTTGATGAGAACTGTGATAGGGCAAACAGAAGCAACGTCAAAGAACAGTCAAGGGAAATTACGAGAGAAGCGCCTTTCTAGGTTCCTTGCCTGCTTCTACTACCTATATAGGCAAGTTACTCAAATACCTAGAAAATTAAATCAGTAAAATGACCACAAGGAGGTTGTAAAACTTACGAGTTCTATGAATGCACCTGTACACAGGGCCCTCAGGATGCCCAAAGTAAACATCAGGTAAGAGTTTGATATTATTGCAATGTTCTATGTCCTATAATGGGAAGTCTCTAGATTATGCTTGCTACCCAGCCCTCTAGTGCAAATGGAAAAAGATTAGGTCATTTCTCATCCTCCAGAACAAGTTTCTCCAGACCTGGGTCCCTGGTACTCTCTCCCACCCTGTGTCCCTCCCCTCCCACTGGCTTTGCACTTTCTTTCACAGTTGAAGCCATGTTTCTGGAATGCTTCTTCCATGGTAAAATTATTCCCTTCACTTTTCCAACCTTGCCTCAACTATATATGGTGCCCTCAAAGGCATTTGTGGGTTGGTTGGTTGGTTGGTTTGTTGGTGCTGGGGATTGAACCCAGGTCCTCATCCATTCTAAGCATGCATTTTGCCACTGAGCTACACTCTTGCCCCCCAAAGCCATTTTGATACACACACCCCTTTGACTCCGCTCTGTAGCATTACTGCCCTTTTCACACTGTTGTAATTTGTTTCAGTTCACATTTGTCTCCTCTATGAGACTGTGAATCTCTAAGGAGTAGGCTGCATGCATTTCATCTTTTCTCTGAACACACAGCACACAGTAAAATAACTGGCATCTAGCAGATATTCAATATATAATCCTTGGAAAAATATAGTTCCTTCTACTGCCCAAGACTCACTTTCTCCCTCTGACTGTCACTCAGCCTTTTTGCAATCTTTCTTAACATCAAGCATTTAAGACAGGGGTGCTGATTCAATAGCCTCTACCTGTCTCACCTGAAGGAAAGGATCAATACTCATTCTGCTTTTAAAGTGAGATGCAATACTGGGCTGGAAAAAGATGATGGAGAACAGGACATTAAATACTCTCTAGAGAGTTTCTGGATTAAGGACCTCCTCCTTTACAAAAATGTAGGGACTTTGGGAGCCAGGCTCAGGGGACAGTGTCCCCCCAGGAGTCTCCATTTCCTCAACCTATGCAGTGGAAAACCCAAGAAGTATTATTGTTCAGGAGCCAAACCTCAGACCCACCTGGTTAGCTCATGCAGCAGAATCATTAGAAGTTAAAGGCTGGCAAATGCGGACTGAATTTCGGCTCTAGACATATTTTGTTTGGCACACTATGTCTTGGGAACTGTTTGATACCAATGTTTAAAAATTAAGAGGTTGCATATTTTTAAAATCTAGCTTTCTGTCTTAACTTTTAGAAGAGCTAGCAACAGGGGTGTCCTCGCTTTAGGTGGGGTATGTGCTCTGCAGTTCCCACACTCCACACCTCAGTTACCTTCCCTGCCAGGGCACTGTGCAGCTGCTGAGCTTGCAAGTTCCCAGCTAATCTTAACAAGAGAATCAAACACAGATGGGAAGACACAGGGACCAAAGAACTCAGACCAGAATATGGAAAGGAGCCCTGAACGGAGGGGATAGAGCTTTTTATATAAGATCTCTGCTACTTAGACCAAGGTTGGGAGGTACTGTGAAAGGCTAGAAGGGATGATTTTTAGGAAATGTCACAGTAGAGCCCAGAGGTGATGGCTTTTTGGTCTGCTTATATATAAATAATAAATGTTCCTCCCCAGTCAAGACTTCTCTTCTGAATTTCAGACCCAGATATCTAGTGAGTATGGCAAAATGAAACTGTCCAAATTGAGCTCCTGATGGCTCCCCCCAAACCTGTTGCTGCCGCCGTCATCTTTTCCATCTCAGATAATAGCATTTCCAATTATTCTTCCAACTTCTTAGGCCAACAATGTTGATGTCATTCTGAATCCACATTCTCTCGAGACCATGTTCAGGCTGGTAGCAAATTCAAGTTCTTTCCCTCCCGTCAAAATAGCCTCAGATTTCAAGCATCCTCTGATTTCTCCTCAATCACTCTGGCCCAAGCCATCGCATCTCTGCCAGGTTAATGAACAGCCCTCTCACGGCTGCCCCTAATTCTGCCCAGGCCTCTTTAGTCTTTTCTCAACCCAGAGGCTAGTATGATTCATGAAGATAAGCCTAGTCCCATCCTTGCCCAGCTTAGGACCTTCCAGTGATTTCCCATTCACTCAGAGTGACAAAACCTCTGCTGTGACTTTCAAGATCACCCCTGATCTGTGACCAACCTTTCACTCTCACAGGCCAACTTCTCTTACTGCACCCCTGCTGTGTTCATTCTGCTCCAGTAGTATTGGCCTTCTTGCCAAACGTACAAGGCAAGTTCATACTTCAGAGTCTTCATATTTGCTGGTCCCTGACCTAGTCTGTTCTTTTCCCAGACATCCACTAAACCAGTCCCTTCATTTCCTTTAGGCTTTACTAAGAAGTCCCTATCTGTGATGGTTAATCTTTATTCTCAACATGCTTGGTTTGAGAGACACCTGGGATGTTAAGAAAGCATGCTTATGGGTGTGTCTGGGTGTGTCCTGGAGACATGACCTTGGAGACTATTACTGGACCCTGGCCACTTCCTGGACACTTTCCCTGCTGTCTGCTTCCTGGATTCCATGAGTTGAGCAGCTTTCCTCCTCCATGCTCTTCCTCCAGGATACTTCTGCCTTGGAGCCAGCTGACCATTGGCAGAAACCTCTAAAACCATGAGCCAAATTTAATCTTTTCTCCCTTAAATTGTGAGTGTCTGAACCACCTCAGGAAAGCTCTCCCTTATCTTCCTACCTCACATCAGACCTTTATAATATTTTACATCCCCACCCTTATCCTATTTTTCTTCTATAAATTTTACCGTTTGTTTATTGTCTGTCACTCCCAGCTAGAATATAAGCTCCTCAAAGATAAGACTTTGCTGTGTTTTATTAACTGCCTTATCCTCAGTGCCTAGAAGAATCCTTGGCACATAGCTGGTAACTAATGAATATGTATTAAATAAATGGAAAGAAGTATATTCTCTATATGTTCTATATTTTAAAGATAACATTTACATATGATCACTCCCATGAAAAATAAAATTTAGTGGTCTTGCCTGACAACATTTAATTGGGGGAAAATACACATGTTAGGCCTAAGGTTTTAAATTTTAGAAAGGGTGGATATTCAAGTGTGAGTGAGGGACAGAGATTCAAATGATGCAGTAACAGAAAGTCACACTCCCACATAGCACAATGCTGTGTGTTGCCACCAGAACTATGAGGCCTGCTCCTTTTAGATCCTTCCCCTTGGAAACATACAAAGCATACTGTGGCTGTGATTCTGCATGTGCAAGTTTTGTCCACTCTGCACCATACATTCTTTAATGCTTCTCTTGTCTCCTGTTGGCAACTTTCATCACTCTGGCTTAGGGACCATTTGTCTAGCCCTGAGGCCTCCAGTGCCACTGCCTAATCTCCTGGCTCCAAGCTGATCTCCTGCCTCCATGCTCAGCCTTGCACCCTAGGTTCCTCTCTGCTTTAGCCTGGAGGGTGGATACTGGACAGAAAGGAGCCCAGGAAAGTTTCTGGCAAAGGCCTTTGCTCCACTGAGATGCTTCCCTCCCTATCCCCATTTTGCTTTTCCACCAAGATTTTTGAAGATATCTGGAAAAATTCAAATTTCATGATGACTCCTAATGATGAGGACATAAAGTTGAAATGTTCAGAACAGTTTTAAACAAATGCACCCTTAAAAGTATGTCATGTTTGTCTAAAAATGCAGCACCAAGCACACTTTAACAGGAAATGGAATGAGGAGTTATCGAAACAGTCAGGAATCCAATGAGGAATTTACAGACCTGCAAAGGCAAGGCACAGAGCCCAGAAATCTACTGCTTTCCACCAATCTTCCCCATGGAGCCAAATAAGATAAGACAATGCTAATTCTCATCACAATGAATGTTTTCTAATGCATATATTGTAATGGAAAATAGAAAATAGGCCATCTTGGATTTATAAAGGTTTATCTTCCTCCAAAACCAGGTGAGGCTAAAACCTTGGTTCTAAGGCCTTTATCAACTAAACTATTTAGGTGGCTTTGGTGCTGTCTTCCCTTATCTTGTGATAGGCAGAATAATAGTTGCAAGCATGTCCATATACTGATCTCTAGAACTCCTGGGTCAGTCACCTTATATGGGAAAGAGGACTTCACAGATGTGATTAAGTTAAGGCTCTTGAGATGGAAAAATATCCTGAATCACTCATGTGGGCCCAATGTAATCACAAGAGTACTTATAAGAGGGAGGCCAGTGGGTCAGGGAAAGGAGATGTGAAAAGAGAAATACAGGTTAGGGTGATGCCAAAGTTGTGGGCAGCTGCTACAAGTTGGAAAAGCCAAGGGAATATTCTTTCAGAAGACTCTGGAAGCAATGCAGCCCTGATGATCCATTTGGAAATTCTAACCCTCCAGAATTATGAGATAGTAAATTTGTGTTGTGTTCAGCCATTAGATTGCAGTAATTTGTTGCAGCAGCGACAGGAAACTAATACATATCTCTTATCTCACTCTTACATCCACTCCATCAGCAAATCCTGTTTAAAATATTCCAGGTGTTCCAGGGGCCAGGCTAAGGTAGAAGACAGTAAAGTTGTGCATGAAATCACAACTCCTATTGCGGCAGTTCCTGTCTGCAAAGGAGCAGACTTGCAAACAGCCTTTGTTAGCTCCATTCAGAGGTCCATGATACCAGAAAAGCTAGCACAACTAAGGGATGTATTGAGTCACAAAATGGGTTTCTATCCAGGTCGGGGCTGACCACCTGTATTCATCTGTTTCATATATTTTTTAGGGGAACATGTCAAGAATAGTCTGGATACACTGATAGAGAAGCCCAAGATGTGGACAGTATTACTCGCTGGCCCCTTGATGCTCTTATCCTGCTTTCTTATCTCCACTCAGAAATCTACTGCTTCTCTTGGGCTCTTGTATACCTGACCTCTCATCCTCCTCTAGTGAAAGCTAATTTTCAAGATAAGATCTGATAAACATATTCAGTAGAAAGCACACAGTGGCTATGACAGGTAATCCATACCTCCAAGGGGCACTTACTTTTCAACAAAGACCAAAGTAAGACTACAAACTCCTGGAGGACAGAACCACATCCAGGTTCTTTATCATTGGCATTCTTCATCCCTTGCACCATGGCTGGAAGTTATTTAGGTTTTGACCAATACTTATTAAATGAATTAATGAAACCAGACCAATAAACAATCCACTATTTCCTCTAAATGGTAGCACCTCCCATGATATGGAGATAGAAGCCTGTTTTTGTGACTGCTCTAAAACCAATAAGACCTTGGCACAATAAAGGTAACTGACTCTCAGTGTTACCTTAGCTTTCAAATCCCCTTTTAAAACACCAATAGGATTATTCTAGTGATGAGGAATTTTTTCCTAAAAATGGACAATATAAATGGACAGAAGAGTTATGAGACTTAAGATATAATATCACCACAGTAGATTGAAAAATGGAAAATACAGTTCTAAAGTTTCCATTTGATTCAACAAGGGGCTCAAATCTCTGAATTACCTTGTAGCTCTCATAAGCATTCAAAGCCTTTGGCTGCTTAGACCGTCAAAGCACCGGGCCTCTATAAGAGTCCAGTATGCTCCTATACTCCTCATCCAGCCCTGGTCACTGACTGAGTGTCTTGGGAAAGCCCTATGACCTAACGTCAGGACCCAGGAGGGCTTCAGTGATATATGTGGGCCCCATTAAGTTTTATGTAAAAATTCATGATTATGTGCATGTGAATTATCTTCAAGGAGTGAATCTGACCAAGGAAGATGTAGAACTTAGTGCTTTAAGAAATGGTTCTTGCCATTATGACTCATTAACAGAATGAAACCTATCTCACTTTGATGGCATGATCTCAATCAATCTTTTCATTCAGTTAGCTAGTCACTCTATTAATTTCCTATTGCCATTGTTACAAAATTACTACATATTTTGTTGCTTAAAATAATACAAATTTATTATATGACAGTTCTGGAGATCAGAAGCCTGAGATGGGTCTCAGTGGGCTAAAACCAAGGTGCTGGCAGGTCTGCCTTCCTTCTGGAAGGGCTAGAGAATAAAGAATCCATGTTTTCCTTTTCCATCTTCTAGAGGCAGCCTGGAGTCCTTAACCAGGGGTCCCCTTGTATCATCAAGGGCAACAATGGTCTGTTGAGTCTTTTTCACTTTGACTCCCTCTGACACAGACTCTTGCTCCTCTCTCTTCCATACTTCCAGGGCCCTTGTGAACACATTAGGCCCACAGGGAAGATTAGGGATAATCTTCCCATCCCACGGTCAGCTGATGGCAACAAGAATTCTATCTGTAATTTTAATTCACCCTGGCCATTTATCCTGACCTGTTCACAGGTTCCACAGACTAGGATGTGGATCTCTTGAAGGGCCATTATTCTGCCTACTACAGCTACTTAACAAATTCCTTAATCACTCACTTCTATTCTGAGATTTTGTAAGGAACTTTAAAAATAAGCTGTTCTGATGTAATCCTTACTTTTCAAAAGGCAACAATAAAGATGATGATAATAGCAGCCATTGTCGAGCATTTACTATATGCCAGGCTCCATGCTAAGCAAATTATATGATGTAACTCATTTATTTAATCATACATCCACCCTAGGAGTTTGGTAGTGTCATCATCACCATTTCAGAGTTAGGAAATGAGGCACAAAGAGACTATATTTCTTGCCCAGTTTATATAACTCCTTCAGCGAGCTCTGAATCTGTATTAATTTGTTCTTTAATATATCCTTGAGAAAAACTAAAGAGGTCCTTCATTGAGTAAACAAAAACAATATAAACTGTAGAAATAATACAAACTTTCAAGCTAAAAAAGGCTAATGGAAACTAAGACAAACAAGTCCTAATAAAGAATGTTAAAGAGTCTGGGCCATATTATAGACACGTGAGAACAATCCAGTGAAAATAATCAATGAATAGTCATTGTTACCACTGTTCCTTTAAAATAATGTCAGTCATAAAAGTAACTGAAGTTTTCATGGGGAATATAAATAACAGTTTAGAAAAAAGCCTGCAAAATTCAATGGCGTCCTGCACTGAATGAACATTCAACAATTCTAAAATCCGTGAGCACACACCAAGGGCAGGGGTACACAATCAGCTGGGGTGGAAAGGATGGCCTTGTCAAACCACATCTCTAGGAAAAAGACGCACCTCTGTTCTGAAATGCGGACAGACGGCTGGTCACTTGCCTCAGATTCAGGTTTGAGGCTGCCAGAATGAAATTAAGTCCACAAGATTTAAGGATGAGTGGCTCCTAGATATGGAAATTGTGTGTTGAATGCAGTTCTACAGCAGAGAGAGAGAGAGAGAGAGAGAGGGAACACTAGATTATATTCCTTCCCAAAGGAAGAAATCTCAGAGAGTGATTTAGTAAGACTTCCTGGCTATAGACAAAAAGAAGACAAGAAATCTGACAAAATGAGAATAAGAGTTAGCCACTAAACTCAAAGAAAAGTTAGGGAAATACAGAAGAAAAAAAATTTGGGGGGGGTGGGTGGGTACTGAGGGTTGAACTCAGGTCCTTGTGCTTGTGAGGCAGGCAGCAAAACCAGTGAGCTAAATCCCCGGCCCTGAAGAAATTTTTCAGTAGAATTGACAGGAAGCTTGGAAGAAAGGGTAGGAACAGAGAAATTCCTATTTAAGTCTCATTCCACTCAATTCTGACTATAAAAATGACAGCAAGGTCCTGAATCTATTGTCTCCTAATGTTAGCCTCATAAAATGTCTCCGGTTTGTAAGCCTGTTTACAAATCTAAAGATAAATTTCCTTGCTGGCCTCTTGCAGGCACAATCCAGGCTCCGAGTAGTCACAGTGTGTCCTTTCTGATCCTTATGACAATCACCAGGAATTACATGATTCAGAAACAAAGACATGGGGGGGGGCTTCCATTTGTATAAGGAAAGGTGGTTTATGTTTCAAATTGGTGAGTTTGGTAATATTAGTAATAAAAATAAATGCTTAAATGCAAAAACCTGAAGACGCACAAGGAGGAACTCAATTGGTGAGATGATCTACTGGTGTAGGAATTACAATTTACGTGATGATAAAGGTGAACAGCAATGTACAACCAAAAAAGGAAATGTTCTGTTTAACTAAAAATCCAAAATGTTCAAAGAAGCAGTCTCTTAAACACTGAAACCAATAATCTGAAGTGCTAATGATAGTGTCAAAGCTATAACTTGGTCCCAAAGGAGTCATCTAAAAGGCTAATACAAATAAGCTGGAAAGCATTCACCCCCAGAAGTGCAATGCCATTTCTTTTCAGATTTCTATAGCAGTGCTCCTATACTCTCTTTGTGCTTTGCTGAGAATATATCATTATTAAGGAGATATCTCTGTTTTTAATATTTTCAATTAATAACTAGGAGAAGAATTTCACATTAACACCAGATTGGTGATGAGAAGAGAGGACAATAGAGACTATCTTCAAAGATAGACTCCCAAATCAAAGTTATTTTGGCAACTCAGGCTACTAAGTTCAGTAGATCGAAAGAGGAAAAAGACGGGCCAGGGATTTAGCTCAGTGACTCCAACACCTGCTTTGAAAGCGCAAGGTCCTGAGTTCGATCCCCGGTACAAAAAAAAAAAGAGGAAAAAAAAAATGAGCCAACATAGAACACGGGGAAGCGCTGGCTCTGAGTAATCCAGACAGATAGCAAGTAAATACTGTTCTCTGAATGTAAAGATGATGCCACTGAACACACTCCTCTCTGAGAGCACGTATTTTTTCCCCTGCTGGTAGATTTTTGCTAATTGAACCACACTCTCTTCAGGTTCTTCTGCTAACATGTAAGAAGTTTGCTGTGGCTGTAGAGCTCAGAGACAACAGTTAAATAGTGCACTGAGGATCCAGATCTCACTGACCTCAAGTGGAACCAGTTTGAGCTGAAGTTAAACCATCAGATATGCAATGGAGGGCAGAATATCTTCCCCCAAAGCAGGTATGGTATTGGGCCAGACACGTGCAATGTAGTTTTTTGGAACTGTTACATTTCCTCCTACCAAGCTCATCACAACACACTTGATAGTGTGGTATATTGGCTGCTTGATCATTAACTAGATAACCTTGCTGTGCCCCATCTGTAAAATGGGCATAATAAAAGGCACTCCCTCTTATCTGTAAGCAGAGCATAATAAAAAAACACCTACTGCCTTCAAATATATTGGGGGATACAAACTGATTATGTACATGCCTACATGCACTTTGTTATAGGTAAATATTATCAGTGTGCAATCTAGTTCTAAGTACAAATAAAGAATTGCCATTGTAGGAAATGAAAAGGACTTTGTAAATAAGCTAAAAAGTATTTCAAGATTTGAGAATGTTAAGACTAGATATCCTGTGTGGGGAAAGGGGACAAAATTGGGTCATCTGACAGCTTTAAATATATGAAAATGTTTCAAAGAGCGGCTTAAATGAAAAACAACTGACCTAAAGATAAAAGAGGAATTGGTTTTGCACTACATTGTAAAAGATCTAGGTTATCTTTACACAAGAATATTTGATTAGCAAAAGTTGAGATACAGTGAGACAATCAGTGTTCAACCTTAGAAATTTTTCCTAAATGGGCAAACACTTTTGTAAGATAAAATTCAAGCATTCCAAAAAACAGTGCTAGTGTTAGCCATGTAAAGCGAAATCAACAAACTTTTTTCGGTGAAGGATCAGATAGACGATCACTACCTTAGGTGTTTTGAACCATATGATCAGTGTCACAAGTACTCAACTCAGCTGGTATAGTGAGAAAGCAGCCACAGACAAACAGACATGAATGGGCTTGGCTGGGTTCCAGTGAAACTTTATTTACAACAATAGGTAGCAGGCTGGATTTGACCAGAAGGCCATAATTTTCCAATCTCTCATTTAAAGGTTCTTTACCGTTCTCCAATTTAATCTATAAAACACAGCTGCAGCAAATGGTGACAATCAAACCAAATTAAAAATACCATCATACTCTGTATTGCAACCGAGTAGTGTGTCACCAGAGTTGGGGCCACTATTTCTACCTAGATCTTGGTACTATAATTAATTGATCTTCATAATCAGCTCATTAGGATAATATATCATCAGTGATTTTTTCCATTTTGGCAAAACATAAAAATGTTTACATATGTTTATGGCTGTAATATTCAGACTTTGTAATCCAAGTGTATAATATTACAATCTGCTGCACTAGGCAGCATATGCCATATGCTACACTTCGACTTGACTGCCAATGGGAAGTATTTTTAGATAAGGTAAAGACATGTGTGAAGATGCTACCTCTGTCTCTTTGCTAGTTGCTACTCTTTCATCTCCACCTTCTTCCTCAGTCTATCCTATGTCTGTAAAGCAGACTGACACAGCACCCCTACCCCAGGGAGGCGGACAAGAGCAGCTGAGGAGCCAGAGCCAGGTAAACCCTGTCCTAGGGAATCGTAAGGGTTAAAGCTGGAAACTGATTCCATCCTTGAGTTTGTGGGCCAGAGAAGTATGCACGTCAGTGCCCTGGGAAATCAGGCCAAACTGGAAGAGAGTGGGAGCAAAAGGAAGAGTGGGCGTGAAATGAGAGTTCAGGAAGGAGCTGTAGTGCCAGAGGCCTATTTCTCTGGCAGCTCACCTCTAGGCTGGTGGGTGGATTGGCCTCCCTGAAACCCTGGGATCAGAGCAGACAAACAGCCCCCCTTTATTACTGTGCCGGCAGCCAACTCATCTTGGACTTATCACATCAAATTTTCTGCTGTAGCGTATTTATTTCCTGATAGCAGTGGGTTTTTTAGTCTAATAAATGAAATGCATCAAATATCAGCCTAGTTATTCTAAAGATGTAATGCACATGCACAAATATATGTGTATAATATATTACATACATATATACACACTCACATAATGTACATATATTCATTTCAATATACATCCTTTTTTCAGTACTCGTAAGGTCCTGGGATTCCCCGTGGATAACAAAATATGCAGATGCTCATATAGAGCCTAGATATATATATATATATATATAAAATATATATATATATCTTCCTACTACTTTAAATCTTCTCTAGATTGCTTATAATATTGAATAAAATATAAATGCTACATAAGTAATTGTTTAGGAATAATGAAAGGGGAAAAATCTGACCATGTTCAGTACAGAAACTTTTTGTGTGTGTGGTGCTGCAAAGCAAACCCAAAGGCTTGCACATGCTAGGCATCTGCTCTACCTCCCACCTCCCCAGCCCTCAGATGTAATTTTTTTCTAAATATCTTCAATCCACAGTTGGTTAAATCTGCAGGTGTACAATCCAAAGATATAGAGGGCCAACTCTGTGTGTATGAATGTGTGTACATGTATGTATATCCCCCTTGTATAGTTTTTTTGAAGGCAACTTCCCTATGCCTTAGAAGCAATGATGTATACTCTGATTTTAAATAATTTGATATGTTTGGAACTTAGAAAATATATAGGGCTGAAGACTTTCTGTGCATGTCTAACTCTTCTTGTACAACAATAAGTTTGTTAATTGTTAGCTTCTACATGTATATGAAGACTTTGCAACCTTGATTTATTCATGGGACTGCCCAGGATAAATATTCTGGAAAAGTAACATTCTTATGACTAAAGATACTTGGTCAGTATCACTTATGATTATTTCTGTTGCAAGTGACAGATGTCAAAAGTTTAATTCCAGCTAGTTTAATCTAAAGGCCTATGTGTAGGGGTAGAGGAATGGTAATTGATAAAGCCAAAAGGTCACAAGAACTTCAGCCACTGATGGAGTCAGGCTCAGAAAACCAAATCAGGACATAGTTCACCATTCCAGATCTGCCCCCATAGGAGTATGTTTGATTCAAGTCCCAGATGAGTAAGTATAAGACAACTACTATTCAAACCTAGCAAGCAAAAGCCAGAGGAAATGGCCGATGGTTCCAATTGGATCATGTTCCCTATCAGGCCTTGAGGCTCTGAATGAGGCTGGAATCACAAGTATTCCAGAAGCTACAGAATCAGATGAACTTAGGTTGGAAAAAGTAGGCCCCTAGAAGAAAATTAGGAGCTTTTCCCACAAGAAGGCAGAACAGTGCAAAAGAGTAGACAAACTTGTATCACAGAACTTGTGCAACCATCACTGTGGAATAAAGGTCAACTGAATGGACTGCAGGTGGCTAAAAGGAAAGAGACCAGCAGGCTGGGAAAAGGAGGCCAATCATGAAAATGGAAAAGTGGATGACCTGGTGTGGACTCCAGTGCCCAGAAAGCCATGGAAACATCTCCTCTAGAAGATTCCTGCTTCCAGTGGGACTTGCTGCTGTCAACATGGGAGCCACTGGGAAAACAAGATCACTAACTCTGCCAAAGTGGTTGTGGTCTGCAGCAATGCTAAACTCAACACTGAAGTAGTGTAGTCCTAGAATATTCTAACAAAATAACAACATCATGTGAGTGTCACCATAGCACTAATGAGTAGAGGTCCAGCAACCTCTTAGTACTCTTCATAAGCCCAACAGTGAGAGCTCTGTATGTGTGCATTACAACTTCCATCTGAAAACACGATGCATGGACCATGTCTCACAGCTGTGGGCAGCCCTTTTCATTCTCCATTTTGTAGATGGGAAAAGTGAAGGAAACTCATCTTAAGGGGAAACGAAGAAAAACTGAATATCAAACCTGACTGGTTATCAAAAACCTTACAATAAAGTTATCTTCTTTATGTTAATTATGTTGGGCTTACATCAAGAACATTAAAGGATGTAGCTCAATGGTAGAGTGCTTGCCTAGCATGCATGAGGTCCTGGGTTCAACCCCCACATCAAAAAAAAAAAAAGAGAGAGAAAAGAAAAGAAAAAACTAAGATCACCAGGTTAATTCCAGAAAAAACTTGAAAAGTCATGAATATAAATTTTACTTTGACATATGTAAATTGATTTTTTAAATTTCCATGGTGTATGTTAGGCAATTTTCAACTCTCTGTATTTCTAAATTTTTAAATATATGACATTTTAGCCAAGATCTTAAAATATATAGGACAAAGATAGTGCTAATGGTTATTATGCTCTATAAATAAAAATGGGATAAAGCACTATGAAGATACCAAGAAAGTAATAGGATAGTCTTCATGTCAAGAAATATTGTATAGCTTTCTTTTTTTAAAAAAAAAAAAAAGTCACATTAAATGTGCTGTTTTTCAGTTAACTGTAAAAAAAAAAATAAAATGATTCATGCTGTGTCTCATTGCCGCTCTCCTCAATGGGCTGGTCTATCACCAGACTTACCTAGCTTGCTTATATCACGGAAGTTTCCAAAAACTCTAAATACTTTAGGACTTAAGTTCATGTTTTCCCCACTTATGATAACAGATTTCTGAAAGATCATTTTAAAATGTTAAATTTTCCTTTAGTTTTCAAAGCATTTGGAATGCTACAGGCAATCAATTGAAAAAAAAAAAAAAGACAGCTCATTGTTCTGTTTTTTCCCCCACAGAGAATTTATGTCTCAAAAGATATTTTTAAAAAAGGAAAGTTATTTAATATGTCTCCCTAGCCAACCCAGAAACCACTATAAATTCAAATTTCATTCTTGTACAATGTTCTTAATTATAAGATAAGTAATCTTTCTATGTTCGTTTAATTCCATCCTATTTATCTTTTCAAGTGGAATGACACATTGCAAACACTATTTGGGGAGTTTTATTAATAAAATCCTAATCCCATGGCTTTTAGGACATGTCTCAGAATAATGTTTTAACTACAGAAAAGCTCAGTGACTCTAACAGCCTTTTAATAATTAGAACTGTCCCCCACATGGGGCAAGTCACCTTTTCCAATGGGATTTGTGGTGAATTCTTCAAAATGGTTCTCAAAGAGCACACAGCAGGTGATCGACTCCAGTCCTCTTAACCTTCTAAATATAGCAAGGATTACCAGCTTATTCTACTTCCGGACTAGATTTTCCAGAGGAAACCAAGGGAGATGCAGAAATACAATATTAACATCCTATTACATCAGACTCAGTTTTATAAGAGAATCTTCAGAGATTTTGCTCTAAAGATATACATGTGCCCATCCCCATTCACATGGATAGTCAGAAAGTATACACACACATGCACGCACACACACACACTTTTTTTTTTTGGGTACCTGGGATCAAACTCACAACCTTGCGCTTGTAAGGCAGGCATGGTGCCACTGAGCTAAATCCCCAGCCCAAACAGGGCTTTTCATATATTGTCTTTTGCGGACTGATCTGGGAACTTAAACACTTCCTATAATATTATTTCTCTCAGACTAACCCACATATATCAATAAGCCCAAACAACTACTTTACAATATGAGCCCCATTTGATAGCTATCAATTCTTTTTGCGCTAATTTACCATATCCAGATTTAGCAGAACAATGTTACGATGAGGCCATACTGCCCTCCTCTTTCAGACAAATTACAGATTAAATCATTTGAGAAGCACAGGATGACCATCACGAAAGAAGATCATTCTTATTCTGTCTGCTCTAAATCTACAAGGAGTTTGAAAAGGACTCGGCCTTAGAGTTTCAGAGCTTTGGCTCTGGTAATTCCCTGCAACTAAAAGCAATCTTGCTGTGATTGAAAATGGAGGCGTCAACTCAGGCAGGCTACAAATTGCCAACAGAGGGAATAGCCATTTTAAATTACTTCCAAAGTCCAAATAAATTCTCCCAAATGGAAATCTGCCTTTATCCTTATTTTCTATCTCCAGGAGATGATATGTGTTTTACTCATTATGAATCATTCTCTCCATTCCTTTCTACTAAGGCCAAGGAGAATGAGCAAATGTACTTACAAACCTCCTTACTGGGCTATGCTTGTGGCGTGGGACATAGAACAAATGAGATTGTCGGGTAACTTATCACATGAAAAAAATGTATCTTATATTGAATAGCACTCTACAAACTACAAGATTTTTGTAAATATAAAATTGAAAATAAATGGAAGTGATTTGTTAATGTTAAATCACCATATGAATTGGCCGTTACAGGTCATTTCAGTTGTTCCTCAAAATAATATTTTTGGTAAACAGAGAAAGTAAATTTTCCATAGTTTTTGCAGATACTTAAGACTGAGGTGAAGACAGTAAGTGATGAGAGGCATGCAGTTCGAACCAGAAATGGCTCCTGAACCCATAGCTTCTCTCTCCTGTAATTTCTTCTTAAATAATGTAGTTTTAGAAATTAACCTTGATTCAACAAACACAGGAAAAAAAATTATATTGTGAAGTTTTTGTTGTTGTTGTTGCTGTTGTTTTGTTTTGTTTTGACTGAACCCAGGGTCTTGCATATGCTAAGCACATGCTGTACCACTGAGCCACATCACCAGCCCTACGTTGCTTCTTCTTTTTTTTTTCATTAAGTTTATTGGTACATTTTAGGTATACAATACACTTACATTCATAATTGGGATCTTATATCTTTACAGGATGTATCTTGATTCTTATTTTTTCCCCATTCCCCTGCCCTTCCTTCACCCTCCTCCACCTTTCCCTATTTACAAAGACTTTATTTCCTTTTTTTCTTTTCTCATATTTTTTCTTTTCCCTGCTTTCCTTTCCCTTACCCCTCCCACTTCCCCTACTCCTTTAGAGCTTTTCTTCCTATTTCACACTATCAATTATATATTTTGATCCTTATTTACAATTTTAGTTTATCAAAACTTAGTTACAATACTGAGCTATGTATGTAGCTTAGTTGAAATTCAGCAGCATCTGCCAATAGCCTAAAAGTCTATCCTTTTTATCATATTTATTGTGTTCACATATAATGTCACTTAATCACAGATCACCTCATCATTTCTCATAATTGAAAAACTTCTGAAGAAAAAATTACATTAATGGTTAAAAAGTAAGGGCGTCTCAATTGGGACAGCAATTCCACTTAATTGTTCCTCTTTCAGTAAGTGTCCTAAGATGTTCTGACTGTGGAGTAGTATTTGAGATGGTCTTTCCTGCCATCTTTGTCAGACAGTTGCTGCTTCTGCTGTGGTATTTCTAATGGGCTGCTCAAATGTAATTATCTTTGTTTGGATGAAAACCTTCCTGTTCTTGAATAAGAAAAGAACTGAATTTTACTGCCAATTTTACTGTTTTAGACAGACAAGTCAAAAGAATTTTCAGAGTTTTAAGACAATAAGGAATGGGGCATGGGCACGGGGTAGATATGACTCAAGTAACATCTTCATACATTGCTGAATGAAGGGTAAACTAATAAAACAACTTTAGAAAACTCTTTGGCAGTATTTATACAGCTGAATATACACATACTCCATGGCCTGGCTATTATATATAAGAATAATTATAACACATGTTTTTTTGATAATAATCACAAATTGGAAACAACTCAAGGGTCTATCAATAGCAGAATAATAAGCATATGGAAATCAATATATAGAATTGGAATAATCTATAGCTATGAAAAGAATGAGCCATGAGTAGACACAATATACAAAAGAATCTCAAAACAATATGAAGTAAAATGATCCACTTACAAAATTCTTCACATGTACATTTATGTTTTACTTAATTTCCAAATGTTTGGAAATCTCCTAGATATCTTTCTACTATTGAGTTCTGATATAACGTTATACTGGTCAGAAAATACATCATGATTCCAGTCCTTTGATATTTACTGAGAATACTTAATAGCTAAATGTGTTCAATTTTGTTTTTTAAATGTCCCATGAGTGCTTAAAAGAAGGACAGTTGATGGTTTCTCTTGCTGTGCAGAAGCTTTTTAATAAGATGAGATCCCAGTTGTTGATTCTTCGTGCTAGTTCACCTGCAAGTGAGGTTTTGTTCATGAAGTCTTTTCCTAAGCCAATGGCTTCAATAGTTCTGCCTAACCTCTCTTCCAGCCAGTTTAGTGTTTGTTTTAATATTTAGATCTTTGATCCATTTTGATTTTAGTTTAGTGCATTGTGGGAGATATAGGTCCAGTTTTAATCTTTTGCAAATTGAAACTCAATTTTTCCAGCACCATTTATTAAAGAGGCTATCTTTCCTCCAGTGAGGGTGTTTGGGTCCTTTGTCAAAGATGAAGTGGGTGAGTGTGTCTGGAGTTGTTTCTGCATCTTCTAATCTATTCCACTGATCCTCAGTTCTGTTTCTTTGCCAGTACAGTGTTGTTGTTTTTTTAATCACAGTAGCTTTGTAGTATAGTTTCAAGTTGGGGATTATGATACCCTCTACCTTGTGTTTGCTGCCTAGAATTGCTTTTGCTATTCTAGGTCTCTTCAATGTGGGAAAAAAATTTTACCAGCTGTTCCTCAGACAAAGGTCTACTATCTAGAATATACAAAGAACTTACAAAAAACAGACCTCCCAAATTTAAGGACCCAATCCAAAACTGGGCATCCGAAATGAACAGACATTTCTCAGACAAAAAAGCAGAAGTAGCAAATAAACATATGAAAAAATGTTCAACATCACTGGTCATTGGAGAGATGCAAATGAAAACAACACTGAGGTTCCACCTCACTCCAGAAAGAATGGCTGCTATCATGAAATCAACCAATAACAAATTCTGGTAGGGTTGTGGGGAGAAAGGAACCCTTCTCCAATGTTGGTGAGAGTGTAGACTGGTGCAACCACTGTGGAAATCAGTATGGAGATACCTCAAAAAACTAGGATTAAAGGTCCCATTTTACCCAGCTATTCCTCTACTGGGTATCTTCCCAAAAGAATTAAAAGAATCATACTACAGCAATACATGTGCACCCATGTTCATAGTGGCACAGTGTGTAATAGCTAAAACTTGGAAACAGCCCAAGTGCCCATCAACTAGAGACTGGATAAAGAAGATGTGTTTTTTTTAAAAAAAATATAAAAGGGAGTACTACTCAGCCATAAAGAATGAAAAGCTAGAGAAACTAGAGACATTTATAGCTAAATGGATGCACATTGAGGCCATACTTGTAGGTGAAATAAATAGGACACACATGTATAAATACTGAATCGTTTCTCTAGTGTGAGAACCTGAAGGTGTGAATAAGGATCAAAATGTACAACAGATAATGTGAAATAGGAAGAAAAGGCCCGAAGGGGAAGGGGAAGTAGGAGGGGTAGGAGAAATGAAAGAAGGGAAAGGAGTAAATATGAGAAAAGGAAAAAATGGAAACAAAGTCTTTGTGAATAGGGAGGGATAGAGGGGTTGAACAGAGGGCAAAGGAATGGGGAAAAAAATAAGAATGAAGGGGCCGGGGATTTAGCTCAGTGGTTCCGGCACCTGCCTCGAAAGTGCAAGGTCCTGAGTTCAATCCCCAGTACCAAAAAAAAAAAGAAGAATGAAGATATATCATGTAAAGGTACAAATTCCCAATGATGAATGTCATCATGTTGTATACCTAAAATGTACCAATAAAATTAATGAATTAAAAAAAGAAAATCCAAGTCACTAAAAAAGGACATTTGAAAAGAATAGTTTTTGAATGTAGTATTCTATATTTATCCATTAGATCAAGTTGGTTAATCATATTCTTCAATTATTTTATTGGCTTTTATCCTAAAATTTCTGACAATGATTTTTGGGTTTGTCTATTTCTCCTTTGAGTTTTACCACTATCTGCTTTGTACAGTTTCAAGATGTTGTGGGAGCCTACAAATTTAGGATGGGTATAATCTCCTTTTATCATTAAGAAATGCCTCTGTCTCTCACAAGTCTTGCTTTAAAGTCTACTTGTTGATAAAATATAGTGACATAAGCTTTTTAGTTAATTATTGCATGGTATATCCACTTCAGACATTTTACTGCCAAACTTTCTAGTCTATGTAAAGTATCTTTAACTTTAAACTTTATATAAAATATCTTAAATTTTAAACCTACTACAGTTGGTTATCTTTAGTGAGTGCAGCATTGTTCATATTTAAGTGGAATGTTGAAACCACTTATATAAGGTATAAATACTAACACAGTTTCTTTTAAACCTGCCATCTTGAAGTTTTTCACTTTATCCCATTTATTCTTTGTTCCTGTATTTCTTTTTATTTCCAGGTCTTAGATCACTCTTTATTAAAATTATTTTTTTCTTACTCTCTAACATTTTAGTTGTAGCTTTCTTAATTATTTGAATGGTTGCCCCAAAGCCTACACAATAAATACATCCTTGATTTATTTCAGACTTCTTCAAGTGGTCATTTCATGCTTTCCTGCATAACGTTCCCAAACAGCTTCCTAAACAGGATTGTGCCACACTGAGTGTTTCATCACCTTGGCTAGACATGAGTAACACCAGCCCTACCTCTGGAATATTCTAACTTTTCAGGTCTGGAACACACACAGAACCACTTGTTTTTCCAAAAGCATCTTTAAAAATTCAGAATTGAGAAGCACTGGATCAGTGTCTTCTAGAGCCTGTCCCTACTAAAAACCAGCCTAAATTTCTTTCATGTATTGAGGATCTAACTTTCAAAAGCATATCTTAATAGGACATAACGTGTCAACACAAATATTGTAGGACCCCACCAAGCCCAGTGCCTGCCTTCAGGGCATGACCTTTGCTGTCTCAAATTCATGGCTACAGCACCAACTTAAGCAGAAAAGGAGCCACTTCAGAGGCTGAGAGCTCTGAACTCTGGAGCTTCTGGAGCTCTATGCTTGCAGCCCTGAAGGGGTGAATCAGGAAGATTGGACAGATGTGTGGGAGAGGATGTCACAATCCCAAATAAAATTAAAATCACCCAGGGCCCTTATAGCTTTGTAATTAATTCCAATAAATTGTTTCCTTTGAACTGTCTTCTTATTAATGTCAGATGAAGAGAGTTAAAGCCACAGTCAAACCTAGTCTTTTTAATATCTGAACTCTATCAGTCAATTTCATGTTTTAAACAAAAGTTAATGCTTCTGATTACAAGGCCAGCTCATCAGGATGCTAAGCCGTCCAGGCTGTCCTGATTACACTGCTTTCCTGTCTGCTTCTTGAAGTTCAGGAAGAGACAAACATCTTCCTGCACAGACGTATTTGTTCCCAGCCAGGCTGAACCACTATCTTCCAGCCGGTTCGCTGCCTGGGGTATGATGTTGAGGTGGCAAGTTATCAGATATGTATCTTTTATTCTGATGTCCTTAGAAGCATGCACACATGCTAAAGGAAATCACTCTTATTTCCTCCAAGCTGCTAAAGGAATAACCAGAAATACAAATGCTAAACTCAAAGGACTTCAGGGCCTTAAAGACATCCTGTAACCTACATACCAACTAAATATTTATATTCAAATAAAAGCATTGTTAGGATCCTTTCCTCTGGATGAGTTATTTGCTATTATAATTAAGAAGATCCAGTTCATCACAACTTTCAAGACAGTTTCAGCTAACAAAAGTGCCAAGTTCTTGTATTTCCACAATGCCCCTCCCAGCCTTGCAATGTTAGTATTGGTCACAATCCCAGGTTTCTTTTCCATTCATATGAAAGACTGATAAACAGCATTTAAGTAGTTTCTAGATAGATATGGCCATCTATGTGAAGAAATATTCTGCACACAGTTAAAAACATAGTGAGTCTTATGTAAGTACTGTTTTAAAGGAAAGGTCATGGTAGAGCAATAGGTCAGATAACTACTGTGGTTTGCTCTTTGCAAGGCACAGCCTGAGGCAATATAAAAATAATTATCCACACAAACCAGATTTTTCAAACTGCTTATTTAGATTCTAGGTCAGAATAGCTGGACAAATCCCTCCGAAAGTTCAGTTTTACAGTTGACCATGAATGGTTAGTTCACTCACATTACTTCTATAAAATGCTGCATACATTTAGCTGTTCAAGGGAATGTGATGATTATTCCTCATTCTCTGGAGGATTTTTTTCTCACAGTAAGTACTGGTAGTAGGTGGGGGAGAAAGAGCAGATCAAAAACCATACTATTGTAAAAGCTGAACACGATCTTCATTACCATGTAACTAAAATTTAAGGCATGACATAAAAATATGTTCCAAACTACTTAAGACTCCACGTATCCAATAATGCAAACTTAGCATTTGCATGGTAAAGTATCATTTTCATAAGCACAGGCAGCTCTATGAAAACATGTTAATTTCACTTTCATTCCAATTTAACCTGTCCTCAATAATTTGCACACAAAAACTGCAATGACATTATTTTGTATTTATAGAAGGAAAATTGATACATCAGTCAGTCCTTGTGATTCCCAGGCTACATTGATGGTCTCAGAAATGTCAAACATCCTCTATCTTAAACCAACACAGACTCGAACTAGCTTGCTGAGATGCTGATTGGAGAGAGACAGAGAGAGAGAGACCCAAGCACAGCGAAGGCAGGGCCCAAATCCTTGCCAAATGATAACCTAAAAGGCAACAAAGAAAGAAATGTAATTTAATAACTGAAGATTTCCACGATGAGACAATAGACTGTTTAAGAAGACATGGTCAGTGGATTTCAAAATGGGCACATTTGCCCCATTAAGAAGAGGGAGTGGGCCAGGGATTTAGCTCAGTGGTTCCACCGCCTGCCTCGCAAGCGCAAGATCCGGAGTTTGGTCCCCAGTACCAAAAAAAAAAGGAAGAGGGAGTGATAGATACAGTTTTTGGCAGGCTTCCAACCTTGTCAATTATCTTAATCCAACTCAGTGTTCCGTCCTGGTGGGATTTCCACCTCCCTGCGAGTCCTTTAACAATTTCCCCAATCCTAATTGTCTTTTCCTTTCTTTCAAAATGCTGCAGTCTCCAGGTCTCTGGAAATTAATCACTATTTGAGAGATTAATTGGAATTTTAAGACTATTCATTGTAATTTCCTCTTCCTCTTGCGTTTTTAATTTTGAGGGAACTCTACAAGGACATTTTTAGCGACCACAACATATGTTAAAAGAAAGGCAGAGAAAAAAATTACAGCCACTGAAAAGTAGCTGCTTCCCTGACATTCTGACTCCTGCTGCTCTCAGTCATTCCAAGTGGAGAATTACTTAGGCTTAGTTACAAGCTCCACCTGGGAATTTTTGAAAAATTGGTTTATATAATAAGATTAATTATATATAGCTATTGGAAATGTTAAGTGATATCATTTCCATTCCTTAAAAGAACTCTTTCATATTCAGAATCAATTATTTAAGGAAGAGAAATAAATAATTTTAAAGCAAAATTAAAGATATTAGCTAAATCAAGAACTTTGTCCCATAGGCTATGGTTCTTTGAAAGTTTTCTTTCCACTGGGAATCGAATCTGCCTTATGACACAAATACACACACACACACACACACACACACACACACAAAGATGTAATGTTCCACAGGAGCAAATCCTCATCTTGAATAGCATAGCAACAAGTACAGTATTTTTAATTCCTATTTAACCAGAAGTAAATGTCTCCTGGCACAACATAAACCCAAAACTGTAATTCAGAGAGAAGAAAAGACCTTGAGAAAGACACAGATTTGTGTGCTCCTTTTTAAAATGTTTTTCCTCCGGTATGGAGTTACTCCTGTAGGCCTGACTCCAGGAGGCCTCCCAAGACTGTCACATTTACAGAATCAGGGAGAATGAGAAACTGGGAGTCTTTTCGAGCCAGAACTACCTAAGCCAGGAAAAATGAATGAAGTGGACAGCCTCCCTTTTCTGCCTTCTTGTTCTCAGTCGAGGGGCTCTCAACTGGTATCACGTTTGTAAGGATCCCCAGACAGAACTTCTGCTGGCATCTAGGAGAGGGTACAAAGATCTCAGAAGTGGTGGCCACTTAGGAAAGTATTTGAACAATCAGTGTTTTTGATTGAGAATACAAGTTCTAAAAACATTCACCAAGGCCACATTCACTTCCAAACTTTGGACTGTGAACAAATGTCTCCATTCATTCATTCATCCAAAAAAATTTTAAGATTCTATAATGTGCCAGTCTGGTTAGCAGCTGATGAACCCAGGGTTACATATTTCCTTCATATTTCCTTATGTTTCTAGAGCCAAGCATGGTGGCTGGCACCAACTATGCATTCAATACTTTTAGAAGAAAGAGAAAAAAGAAGGAGAAAAAAAGATGAGAGGATAAGATCTAGGGTTTTGCCACCTCCCTGGAAATTTTATAGATTAATATTTGGGTGATTAAGTAAATAAGGAACAGTCAATAGTGGATTAGTACATACTGTATCATATACTCACATATAAAATATTTATGTGCCTTCATCTGAAATTATAACTATTACATATGCTCAGAAAGGACAATGTTTTCAGTAATGTAGCCCCTATCAAATTAGTCTCTGGCCAGTAATTTGTTGGTGGAGATTTGGGTAGATATCCTAAAATGAGCACTCCATTACTGGTTAAAGAAAGGAAGCTCAGGGAATAGAAGGGGCAAAATCATTCGGTAAGAACTGAGACTAACTTGAAGGTCTCTGTTAATGAAGCAATAATGATTCAGAAAGCTTTCCCGTCCTAGTAGAGATGAGGGTTTGTAGAAAGGTCGGGTTGTAATGTTGTTACCACATATGGCCAAAAGGAAGTGATAGACTGGAAGGCTGAGAAAAAGGTTACTCCAACTTTTGCACAGAAAAAGAAGTTAAAATGTTGACAAATACACAGAGGCCGGGAACTGAGGCTGTGCGAAAATGAGTAAGACCCAGGACCTTGCTAAAGGAGTTTACTGGTGATGAGTCAGGAGCCACAGAAAAGGGGGCTGTAGGAAAGGATAGATGAAAGTATGACAGGGAACAAGATTGAATTGACTCATTTTGGGTAATGAGAAAGCATTTGCCCATCAGGGGCTTTGGAAATGTCCAGAGGCACCACCTCCTGAATCAGCAGAAAGCATGAGTCCAACTGCATTCCAGGAAGGTCACTTGTGTTTCCTTCCAGAGACCAGTGTATGAAGACACTGCTAATAAGACTAAGAGGGGAAATATAGCTGGTGTGAGGGTATGCACAAGATTATAGTAATGCAACATATCTTTTTGGGAGTCCTTATCTTTTAGGGACGCCAACTGAAATATTTACAGATGAAATGATCTGGGCCCGGGATTTGCTTCAAAATAATCCAAGGGATGGGGGTGGAGTGTAGATGAAACCAGGCCAAGACTTGAACACTACTGAAGTTGAGCAATGAGAAGTTCTCTATACTTTTCTCTTCATTTAAAATACACTTGAAGTATTTCATATAAAAGTTATTTTAATATATGAATTGGAACAGGATAAAATATATAAGAAAATATATGCTGAATATATAGGAAAAGATGAGATTTTTAAATGATAGTCCAATAAAATGGTGCTACTCAGTGTAGCAAGTTAATGAACAAAAACACCTGAGAAACTCTTATTAAACATGATTACAAGGCCTCTATAGGATACTGTGTATACCAGAACCACATCTTGGGCAGTGAAGCTATCTATCTATCTTATCTATCTATCTATCTATCATTTATCTATCATCATCTATTTATCTATCTATCTATCTATCTATCTATCTATCTATCTATCTTACCTTTGGAGTTTCAGGCCAATTTATAATGTTTATCAAAATGGCAGTCATGGCCCTATAAGTAAATCTTAAGATCAACCCCTTGACCCTGACTAGTTTTTAAATGAATTAAGTATAAGTACAATAGAAAAGACAGTATCAGAGCTCATCACACATGACAGAGTAAGCACCTTTCATAGAATTCATGTTTCTATGTGTATGGGCACATGCAGGTGCACATATGTGCATGTGTGCATGCATTTGCATGCAGAAAATGTTTGTGTTTAGCCTATTTGCAACATAATAGCCAGAGGTGGATCTATTAAAACCTAAGTCAGATCATGACACTCTCTTCTAGAACCATCTAGAGACAACTAATCTCACTCAGGGTAAAAGCCAAAGTCCTTGCCATAGCTGAGGAGGTCCCCAAGGACTGGCCTGTTCAATTGCTACTCAGTCTTGTTTTCCTCTCTCACCCTGGCCCCCTGGCCTCATTTCTGGTCCTGGAACACCCCAAGCACATTCCCACATGGGCTGTGTACCTGTTGTTCCCTCTGTCTGGAAAGCTCTTTCTCTGCAACCCTGTACAACAGCCTCCTCACCCTCAAATGTAAAGCTTTCCCTAAACACACACTTTAAAATTTATACTCTCAGTCCCCGGCATTTATTCTCCTACTTTGTATCACCTTCTAATATACTGTACAAATTATATATATTTACATATTATATAGTATATATCACTATGTAATACTACATTTATATAGTTATTATATAAATTATATAGTAATTATAAATATAATTATATATAATGAAATATATTTATATGTATAAATTATATATAGTTTCCTTTTCTTGCTATCTCTATTTACTTAAAAATTACCTTAGGTCCAGAAATGTTGTCTGTTTCATTCAATGCTGTAGTATCTCTAACACTAGACCATAGTAAATATTAAATATACATTGAATGAATTTTGTGTATATGCATGGTGTGTGTTTCTGAGTGAATGTGGTCTGGATTATGATATAAAATATATTTCTGGGTCACATTCCATGAAGTTTGTATGGCACTGCCTTGGAGCCCTCTTGGGATATCTCTGGGCTACCTAGTGTGAGGACTGAAAAGTGAACGCAGCACACACCCAACGGCCCTGCATGTCTTACAAACTGAAGTGCCTGGAACAAATGATGCCAATGGTAATTGCTATTTGAAATATGTGTGATGTGGGTGGAGACATGGTTGTTCCCTTGGGGAACCACCACAGCACTGTAAATTGGCAAGAGGAAACAGGCAGAGTCAGAAAATTATAAAATTTTCAAGAGCCTCACAGATGATCTGCTCCAACCTAATAACTTTACAGATGAAAATCAAAGTTACAAAATGATGTCACTTGCCCCAAGTCACACGCAACATAAATGGCAAGATAGGCCTAGGGTAGATTTGGGTCATGTGACTCTTTGTCCAGTGATCTTTACACACCCTAAGAAACAGGAAACTGCTCTTTAAAACCCTTCTGCCTGTTCTCTTTTCTTTGGAAATAATCTGAAAGTCTTTCTCCAATTAGGTACCAATCATCTATCTATTCCACTGGAGCCTTGACAATTTGCAGGGATCTCTGTTTTAAAAACAAAGAGCTGCTAATGATAATTATTTCTCATAAATCAAAGCCTTAAAAATTCCTTGCCATAGCAACCAGGAGGAATTGAATCATCTATTATTCCCTCACTTTCTAATAATACTATTTTAACTTATATCAGGCCCACGGATGATAGTCTGTCAAGAATCAAAACCTTTGACCCTCACTTTCCTTCTTTTCATTAGAGCTAAAGAATTTATCCATTTTTGAATTAATGGATTTGTATTTCTCCATGACCATAAACAAAGTGCTTCAAACTATAAACCACTAAGTGAGAACAAAGCATGAGAAAAGCTGTCAGTCACCTTAATTTGGTAGGGAAGCAGAAACAGTTTTTCAGGGAGTGATATTATTATAAAGTAAATGGCTACAATAATTACTGGATCTTCAATGAAGCTATAGGAAGCCCATTGACTTGGTGAGGCCATATGTTTTTGTGGTGCCCTTAAGAGATTCTTAATGGCTGAGGACATTCATGACCCAATTATGGAAGGCACTGTTTTCCCCTTCCTCTTTCTTGACAGAACTCTGCTCCATACAAGTGTCCTCACCTCTTTAGGAAAGCCTCACCCATCCCCATTTCAGAAAGAGGTTATTACTGGATAAACTGTGTCATGGGAATCTGATTCCCTGGCCAGGGGTTGTTCACATGTGTATTACTCACTTTCCTGTAGCTGAGACAAAATACCTGACACCTGCAGCTTAATGGAGGAGGGTTTTATTTTGGCTCATGGTTTCAGTAGGTCCAGTCCATGGCTGACTGGCTCCAAGGCAGAAACAGTATGATGGAAGGGCATGGTAGGGAAAAGCTGCACAACCCATGGCAGCCAGGAAGCAGAAAGAGAATGGAAGAGCCAGGAACAAGAGTACCCTCTTCCAGGTCACACCATCAGTGACCCATGTCTCCTGCCAGGTCCCACATTCAGCTATGAACTCATTATTAAATTATCTACTGATGAGTATAGGGACACATGATCCAATCATCTGCTGGAAGCCCCCTCCTTAAACACATGAGACTTGGGCCGGGGATTTAGTTCAGTGGTTCGGCTGTCTACCCTGCAGGCCCAAGGGCCCAAGTTTGATCCCCGGTGCCAAAAAAACAAAACAAAACAAAACAAAACAAAAACCACATGAGACTTTGGAGGACATTTAAGATCTTACCTATAACAACATCTAAACATGTGACAAATCTTCGGCCAATGAGGGAGGGGAAGACTGCTAGAGAGAGGAATGCTTCTGAGAAAGTTTTCCTATTTTCAAAGAGCTGGGAGTAAGAGGGAACCTGTTTTCAGTTTCTAGATATGATGCCAGGATATGACGCTATATGGTTGCCATGGTGATACTATAAGGCGAGAGAGGCTGAGGACAAAGCTGACCTACCAAGAGGGTAGAACTGATGGAACTATAGAGAAGTACACAGAGCTAGATGCCATAGTGTACAGACTCTTGATAACTTGGCACTTTTAGTTTTCTGAATTTGCAGCCAAAGCACCTTAATCTGTACAGCAATTACACTCTTGTTAGGAAGTGGGGAAGTGTACATGCGTTGTACATGTTGGCATTAGCAGGAGAAAAGTCTGAATGAACAACAGGTCCCAAGAATATCAATTCTTTTTTCAGAGATAGCTTAGCATGTGATATTAGAAAGTAGGAGGACAAAGATATAATATCTGCACCTGTAGTGAGATGTAAGGGCAACAGCAGAGGCCAGCATAGGACACTAAACCTTCCCCATGTGGGCAGTTGTCATAGGGGAGCTAGGGAAACCCCGTTTCACCAAAGGAAGGACATAAACAAAAAATCCACTGTAGTCTGTACTCATTTGCTCCCTGGACACCAGAAAAATATTCTGAGACCTGAACAAAAAAGAACTAAGAAAATGTTCTACTACTTTTTCTGCCTTCACACTCCTATGAATGGGCATTCATTTATAATTTGTGGAGATGCCTGTAAAAAGAAAGTTATCCTAGGGAGAGAAAGAAAGAGGACAAGCCATGGGCAGCCTGAAGTACTGCAAGCCATCCTATAAACTCAGACAGGCCACTGAAGATTGAAGCCTGTCTGAAGAAGATGGCTGCCCAGAGACTCTATTTCCCAAAGACACCAATCATTACCTCCATTTGCTCCACACCAGAGCCAGATCTCTCTCTCTCTAACAAATAAAAAGGATATTTTGCTAGCAGCATCTCTAGACATAGAGGAAGACAAGGATTTCTGCACAGCCTTACACTCCAAAGCAAAGGGTGTTTAAAATAAGCTTATTATTAGGAGTTATTAGAGTATACTATATGTGATACTAAAAATTTTCCTATGTGTGCTCATTCATATTTTCGGTATGATCTGATCAATGCATTTTTCTTTACTTGTTCAGGGTAAAAGTAAACACTATCAGAACATCGAAGACAGCTGTACCTGAGTAGTATTTCAGTCTTTCTAACAAAGTATTTATAGTATAATACTTTGATCTGACATGATCAAAGTGTGTCAGCTCTTCAATTAGAAACAACAAAAGAGGCAGCAAAAGATATCCTTGGTAATGTCTGCACACGCATCCGTCTGGTGGGGGCATCGGAAGGCAGCAACAGATGCATCAATGTATTAATAATGTTCAGGAGCACCAGGGACATAGTAGGGACACTTGGTTCCTGGTTGACTTATGCTGTACTTTAAGGGCAAAAAAGTTGTGCCCAGTGTTTGGAATGCTGGACAAAAATCTAATTGACTAGTCATGAGAAAAGCACTAATTGCTTTGTTCAGCATCAGTAATGGAGACCTGCTGCTCTCCCTCATTCTTCAGGCGATGGAGGATGCCATGGCCTTTGGGGGACACAGGAAGGGAGGAATTTGTCTAGCAGAAGCTGAGCTAACCTTCTGAACCAGCTACAGAAGCTACAGAGAACAAGCCTCTGTGGACCTGTCTGAGGAGATAAGGCATTTGCGGTAGAGAAAAGATGAATATGGAAACAAAAATGGGACAAGAACCTTCCCCTTGTTGACCAAGTCATCAGTGAGTTTTGACTGTAATGTTTCCCATCTGATTACATGCACCCAGTTCAGGAGGAATATAACCTACGGATTTTTTTCTGTTGGCTCCCCTTGTAATCATTTTGCCTTCTTGTTCTTACTGTACATTTTTTTTGGCATTTTAAAAGTAATGGCTTTAATGTGATACAATTGGCCTATTCTGCAATTCACCTGTTTAAAAACGAACAATTCAGTCACTTTACATCTATTCACACACATATGAGACCATTACCAGAACTTGAAAATTTTTCATTACCCTAAAAAGAGTCCCATACCTATAAGCACTCACTTCCCATTTCTCCATAACCCTCCCATCTCCAGGAAGCAACTGATCTATTTTCTGTTTCCATGGTTCGTCTATCCTCAGGGCTTCATATAAGTGGCATCATACAATATACAGTCTTTTGTGATTGGTTTCTTTCACTTAACATAATGTTTTCTTGGATCTTACATCACTTTTTAAAAATTTCTCTGTAGATTTCCAGTTGAACTGTAGTTTTACTATTCATGTTTTATAAGTATCCACTATTCATTTCTGAAATGTGCTTGTGAACCTCAAATTAAATTCAGAAGTCCTGATTCACAAAAGATCATGAGATTTTTGCTTGGAGTCTATTGCCACTAAGTACAAATAATGTATGTTATGAGTTTCTTTTAAAAAGCCAATTTTCTGAGCATCACTGATGGCATACAGCCAATATGAGTGGGTGATGGGTCCTTACAGAACTGATTTGCATAGATAACATAAAAGAGGGGCCACAGTGCTACTGCTGTGATAGAGACATATTCATTCACCTAGCATTCAGTTCTTGAGTGCCTCCTAAATGCCAGACATTCTGTGAGACACTCGGGTTTTTAGCTCTGAACAAAGTAGATAAATTAGAAATAGCTGCATCTGAGGAGTATGTATTTTAGTGATACAAGGTAAAATTGTTTTAAAAAGAAAAGGAAGGGAAGCAGAAAGTTCAGGGCAGTGGTTACCTTTGAAAGGAGGAAATGAAAGAAGATGGAAAAGGAAAGAAAAAAGAACACAGAGAAAGATGCAAAAATAGGTGATGTTTTTAAATTGGGCAGTGGCTTCCTTGTAATTGTGTGGCTATGCTTCCTAAGTTGCATGTCTATTACAGACACTCTTTTGTATACGTGCCACTGATGATTTTCCAACTTCACCGTGGTGCAAAAAGTGATACACATTCAGTAGCAACCGTTCTTCAAATTTTAAATTTCTATCTTTTCACAATGATATGCAGTAGAGACTGTGTTAATGTTGGGGTGAAGCTATGAGCCGCAGCCTTCAGGCAGCCATGGGGCCATGTGAGCAGCAGGGAACAGGGGAGTATCCACACTCTGCAGTATGTTGTGCTGTTAAGCTGTGATGTTGAGTAGGTTAGGTGCATCCTGTGCATTTTCAATTTACAATACTATAAATTTACAATGAGTTCATCGAGATGTAAGCGCGTCATAAATTGAGGAGAATCTGTATTGAATATAACACAAAACAGTTTTTCAAAGGCCACTCCTCTGGATGAGAGAGTATCAACAGTGGTGTCCCTTGGGACTGTCCAAGCTAATTTCAGATGTCCTTCCTTGAGAATGTGGGATGCACACTGGCATCTTACATAGAATAGGGAAATTCTAAAATGGTTTGGTTACACTGTAAGGGTTTGAAAGGCTGAGAAAGAGTAAGGTAAAGTATTTAGGGGAAATGATTCCAGGTATCGTAGATCATGAGCTCTGAGTGATCACTTGTCACCCCAAAAAAGAAATCTATGAACCATCTTATTAGAATGTGAACTTCTTGAGACCAAAGATTATTATGTTTTGTTCACAAATTTTTAAGTTTCTTTCAGAGTCATTTACACATTTCATTCTCACAGCCAGTGTAATTAGCCCATTTTATGGCAAAACAAAAAAACATAAAAGCAAAATAAAAAAAAACAGCCCAGGAGAGATGGAGAGAGCCAGGTTAACAAGAGCAAATTGGTGCTGATGCTAAGACCAGATTCCCAAATTCTGAGTGTATGACACACAACTCCAACATAGTTCAAATGAACCAGTATTTATTTATAAAACCCAAGAATGGACGTTAGAAACAAATTTCAGAAAGTGAATAGCCATCCACTCTATGGTGGAAAATGGATAGAACTCAAACCTGTAAGAAGGAACACAGCTGAAATTCCAGATGGATTCAGATATGTTTCCAGGGACTCCTGATTGACAGATTTACACTCACCTAATTATATAAGTACAGAGTCTGCAGGATGTCTTTACCCTAAAAGGCTGCTGTGGATTTTACAAAATATCCCTAGTGCTATGACTGGGGTTAGAATACAGAACCAATCATTTTCTTAGGACAAATGACATTCTAACTTAAAATCATGCCTTACATGTGTAACTGCCTAGGATTTGCTGCAGTTGTTCTTAATCTTAATCTGATATTATTTCAGCAGCTTACCAAACCCCCATCAGTTGTTTTTCCCTCTGAGGAAGAATTCATATTTAGAAAAAAGACACATGGTTAGTTTGGTTGTGTAAAACCAGCATTGGGCTCTCATGTGGCCAAAGTTCACAGGACATATTAATGTTACAAAGAAAACAAGCTTGTGTGCCCTGGTCATGGAGCACCTTCAACTCTAGACTTTGATCACAAGGGGGATAATAGAAAAGACACCTGACTTGAATCCATCAGTTTTCCAACCAGAAACTAACAATTCAAAGAGGACCTACGGAAGGAGACAATATAGTGCTTTCTTTGCATATGAAAACCAGCAAAATAGTATTATTTATTTAATAAACATGGTTTAACATTCTCACTGTCTGTGGGAACAAGCAAGATAAAACAAAATGGCTAATTTTCCAATAATAAAGTGAATTTGAATGAGCAACTTAAATCAATATTAGGCAGCCAAATTATGTGTATTAATATCTTCACATCATTAGCATAATCCCAAGTGAATTCTTTCATTACTAAAAGTAATACTAGTCTTGACTTTTCATTTCCCTTAGTATCTACTTATATATGATATAAATTTGGTTAGAAAAAACTTTTGTTTGAAATCTAATCCACTTCCTCTTTCCTTATACATAGATACACACAGACTCAATCATAGAGACATATATACACAGATGTACAGACATACAATTGCACACACATACAGATTTATGGCAGGACGCCTTGGTACAAAGGGAAACAGATAAGCACTTTCTACACAAGTAGAGAGAAAATGTGTCCCTCGATTCCTCAATCTTTCTTTCCAACTTCATAGTATTGCAGGCTTTCTTTGGAAAGAAAGGTACACATAAATCTAGCAAGTAAATAACTAAAGTCTAGAATTACAGTGAATTGAAAACAAAGTCAAAACGTAAAGCCTGCCCAAACAAGGATCTGATGAATGTTCCAACCTCTTCCTCTCAGTGGCACTTCATTTCAAAATCAATGTACAGATTCAGAAAAATTAATCTTTCAGTGTCTAGAACTAAACTCAGCACTTGACAACTGGTCTCCAATGCCTTAGTGGACAGAGAGAAAGTTTCAGGCTTGCAAAATGTCCATGGCTGTAACTGTGGGAGCACTGAGCAGTGAGTCAGTGAGTGTACATGGAGGATTCTGCTATGAGGGCTAAGGCTTCCACTGGACAGCTAGTGCTGTCCAACACAAAGATAATGTGAGCCACCTAGGTGACTTCAAGTATTCTAGTAGCTACACTCAGTATTTTAAAATGAACAAGTGAAATTAACTTTAGAATGCATTTGATTTAACCTAAATGTCATTTCAACATATACTCAATATTTTGAAAAGGTATTAAAGAGACATTTTGCATCCTTTTGGTTTTAAATCTTTGAACTCTGGTGTGTATTTTATACTTGAAGTACATCTCAATTTAGACAGGCCATGTTTCAAGGCTTCAGTGGCTACCTGTGGCTGCCATGTTGGACAGGGCAGGTCTAGATCTTGAGAATCAGGCCCTTATCAATCAATGCTGCTGCTCCCATGCTCTGATCAATGTTATGGAGGATTTACCCTTAAAGATATATCCTTGCTTCCTATTTCCCACTATATCAACATGATGTCTCAGGTTTATTCCTTAATCCTTATTAAGTGATTAAAATCACGAAATAAAAAGCACTTTACATTGTTAAGAACGGCATTATGTGGAATAATAAGGGAAGTGATAGGTTTCATTTCCTTGAAACTCTGCTTTTACTATAAAGGGTAGAGAAGGCAAGGATGGGCATGATGAAACCCAGGAACTGGGCCTGGATGTGAAAAGACTTGCATAAGATTATTCAGTGATTCTGTGATTCATATTGCCCTAAATCTGTGATCTGAGTTCATGTCAATAAAGAACAAGCCATGCATGCCACAGTCTTCTGGTTATTATAGTTTCTGACTTCTGTGGCCTCAATATCCACCTCTTTCTTGACAGTTGCTTGATATTCTAAAGATACATTCTCACCTTTCCACTTTTGTTGTACTCGAAGACAGTAACAGAAATTCAAAGAGAACTGCTTCCTTTTCTTAGAAACTGTCATGTTGCTGAATCATTTGCATTCATTTCCCCCAAATTAAATGAGCTTAGAATTCCAAAAGCTAACTTTATTTTCTAAAATACTAATGCATTTGCCCTTTAAGTGGGTCTTTTGCAGAAGCAAAATATTTCTAGCCAAACTGTTTGCCAATGGCCAGGATGGTAGAAAATCTCTTTTAAATAACATGTTTGGATATGCCACTGGCAACCTCAGTCCACAATTTTCCTATTTTCTTTATGATGATTTGGAAGAGACACAATTGTAAGATCCAACTTTTTTTCTGGACTTGAGAGCATTTTTTTCCTCTCTGAGGATGAAATTACACTCATTATGGATTTGTTTCAAAATAAAATTGAGCTACCATTGGGAAACAACAGGCCATTTTTCTAAAAAAACTTGAATCAAACTTCAAGATTAGAGGAGTTTTATAGACATTTTAATTATTCTTCCCAACATCATCCTCTAACTGTGCTTCCACGGTTTCCCTCAAAGTTATAAAGAAATAACTTTAAAAACGTTTGCAAAATTATTAAAATATAACCTAAAGAGCAAAAGGAGCAAACACAGAACTGGGAGAGCATTTGATCACATTTTCTGTTCTCAGCTTGTTAATTTTAGTTAGATCTCTATCTCAGAACTACATCAGAACTTTCTGGCAAATGATAAAAATGTTCTATATCTGTATGGTCTAATATGGTAGCTACTGGCCACATGTGTTGCTGAACTCTCAAAATACACCTAGAATAACTGATGAACTGAATTTTTTTAAATTGAGATTTAAGGGGCCAGGGATTTAGCTCAGCGGTACTGCCACCTGCCTCACAAGCACAAGATCCTGAGTTCAATCCCTGGTACCAATAACTAACTAACTAAATAAATAAATAAAATTGAAATTTAAGTAAGGACATGTGGCTAGTGGTTACCACCCATAGACAGCAGAAGTATATGTAGCTGCGGCAGGCCTGGCTCACTTAAGGCTCTGTGCCATGAGATCTAAGACCCATTTAAAATACAAAGCACTTTATGACTTCTTTTTTGAAAGTACTAAATAATTAAACAGAACAGCCTCTGTGAAGTCAGATAGAAAAAAATGTCGGCAAGAAACTCTCCAAGGATGAGCTACTCTTTGAGATGAGCCAGGCAGGGGGATGGAGAACTGATGTCATTGGGAGTTTGGGCTCCAGGTGACAGTTCCAGCTCTGCCTCTGCCACCAACTAGCTGAGGGGCACTAGGCAATCCTGAGTCCCTTGGGCTTGGATCTTCTTACTTATACAATGTTGGAATCTACTAAGCAACCTCCAAGGGTCCCGCCTCACTCTAAACCTACTCAGTCTAAATCCTACTTATTAGGAGATGAAGAGAACTTAGACATTGTTGATTTTAAATCATACTTTATGCTGCTGATGTTGTATTGCAAAAGAGGGGGATGCTGGGTAACTGTAACAGGCCAAATTCTTAAAACAAAGCAATGCTGTAACTAGACCATGTTGTATAGACTAAACTCAAAGCCCCACAATGTGAAGGATTAACTGTAAATGAGGAGGAAGGTAGGTTATTTGAACAAACAGCTGGTGGCCAGCTCTTCTTGGATGCACAGCAGGAAGCTGTCTGGCCACGTGGTGTCAATGGTCATGTCCCAGCCCTTGTGCCTCAGACTCCACTGAACAGTCTCAGAGGTCCTTGGCAGAGCACAGTGCCGTGAGGCCAGCACATTCCAAACACAAACTGGTTTCCTCTAGCCACTGAGCCTTTAAATAAACCTCTCCATCTATTAGTAACTTTGAGACACATCACAGTGTCCTGTCACACCAACCAGCCTGCATCAGAGAGACATGGGCATACACCCTGACCCTCTGACCCAAATCCACGTGAGAGACAGAATACCAGCTTCCTTTCCCACATGCCAAATGGAAGGCAAGGTAGGAAGGTGCCCAGGGGATTTGGAAAATGTTGACAGTAAAGCAAACCAAATGCAGAATTTATGAAAATATCTCTAAATAGAAGTCAGACAAACATAATAGGTGAGAAACAAAAAAGAAAGAAGGAAGGAGGAAAGGAAAGAAGGAAGCAAAGAAAAGAGGAAGGAAGGGAAGATGGAAAAAAAGAGAAAAGCCATTTGTTTTGAAAATTAAATGACATCTCAGAAGCCATGAAATAGAAATACATTCAAAAAAGATAAATGCTTTGTGGGTGATAGGTGGATACTATTAATCTTATGCCCATCCATCACTAGGTCTATTTTTCTTTCTCCTTAAGTCTCCTGGCAGGAATTTTGACCTTCAGGCACAAAATTCTTTTCCAATACATACCAATGGGACACCATTCATGTACAGGTTTTCCAAACCAAATGTGCAGTTAGTTTCACCATTGTGCACAAACAAGCGACCCTGCTGAGCAGGAGAAGGCCCTCAGCAAGGCTAATACTCAGGCCAAGTCCCAGGCAGCAGCCCAGAGAATACAATGTCTAGTTAAAGTCCACACAGATTTTTCTTGGGTAATACCTGGTGTTTACACTCCTCAAAGTTGAACAAATGAGCAGGGCCTGGGGATACAGGCCTATAATCTGAGCATTGTAGAAGGCTGAGATGGGAGGATCACAAGCTCAAGCTCAGTCTGAGCAACTTAGCACCTTAGTAAGACCCTGTCTAAAAATAAAAAGTAAAAAATGGTGTTGAATATAGCCCAGTGTAAAGGTCCTGGGGTCAGCTCCCAGTACTGAAAAACAAAAAACAAGTTGAACAAATGACAGAATCACCCAATACATTTTAGGGGGTTGGTAGAAGGAACTGGAATTTCAGCAAAATACACAAATCAGTGAGGCCTTTGTGAAACACTGAAATACTGTATTAGTTAGCTTTCCATTGTTGTGATAAAATGCCTGAGATAAATCAACTTAAAGGAGGAAAGATGTAATTTGGCTCATGGTTTCAGAGGTTTCAGTCCATAGTCTCTTGGCTACATTGCTTTTGGGCCTATGACAGCAAAATAGCATAACTTGGATCACATGACAGAGGATGTGGACAGCAAAGAGAAAAAGAGTAAGGAGCTGGGTCTGATACCCTCTTCAAAGTCATGTCCCAAATGACCTAGTTTCTTTCACTAGGCCCCTCTTCCTAAAGGTTCCATCAGCTCTCAATAGCACCACCTTGAGGACCAACACTTTACGTGGTCTTTGGAGGACATTTAAGATCTAATCCATAACAAATTTGCTTCAGAAGAATGTCTTTATCTCTCAGACTCTGTATCACTTGGTTCATCTGAGTCACTACAAATAGCCAGTGAAAGCTAAGTTAAAATGAAGGGTGGAAAGGCCATCAAAAAAACAAGGACCAATGCACCTCATCTGAGTCAATCTCTCTCAGGGTTAATCACAGCTTTGCAATTATTTTGTGATTTTTTTAAAGTACAATTTGTGTGCACGTGATTTAAAAAAAAAAAGGTAATCAAACCTTTCTGCCAGTCTAAGTGATTGTGAAATCTAATTGCCAGCAGTTATCATTAAAACAAAGGCAAAGCAATTTTTTACCCATATATGAATATTCCAGAAGAAAATTTCTGAAGAATTCAAAAGTCCAAAAAGAAGACTTCTCAATGTAAATGTGTTTCATCATGACACCTTGTTTTGTGGTATTGGATCCATGGAGGTTCTAATCATACATATATAAGTCTTCCCAGAATTACCATAGTTTAGTTTTGCCTTCCACATACAGGAATTTGGAAGACTTGTTTATATCTCTGATCACGATTCCAAAATGATGAGTGAGGAAATTTCCTACTTATCCTTTCTAGGTTCAACACCAGTGTGATAACAGAAAATAGCATTATCTACCTGGGCCACAATAACATAAACTCCAGATAAATAAATACCTCAAATCCATTCAGGAATGGTCTTTTCCCAATTACTGTTTTTATAACTCTGCACACAATACTGATTTTACCTTTTTCCATTTGCCTTTTAATTTAAAAAGTCTATGTTGGCCCGGGGATTTAGCTCAGTGGTTCCGGCTCCTGCCTCACAAGTGCAAGGTCCCGAGTTCGATCTCCGGCACACACACACACAAAAACAGTCTATGTTGACTTCATTTTTATAATACCATGTGCTTAATGTTTTCAAAATCTTAACTTCTTATCCTGGGGGCCTCTTCAAGGTTTAATATTAAACCTTTTTCAGTTACTAGAAAATATCTCATTTATTTATTACTTGCTTGGGTTGATTTTCTTCTTGCCTCTGTAAAATTATCCATTTGGCAATCTCATTACTAATACGCAAAAAAATCTTACTTAAATTATAAAAGCAAATGTAACCCATGATTATTAAGAAAATTGTTTTGAAAATCAGCATTGTTTGTTTCAGAGTATAATCAAGTACCATAGGCTAGATTAAAAGTTTATGGATAGAGTTTTTTTGTGATTTAAAATAATAAAAGTAATCAAACTTTCCTGCCAATCTAGGTGATTGTGAAATTTAATTACCACCCGTTATCATTCAAACAAAGGCACAGCAATTTCTTTTACACCTAATTGAATATTCTAGAAGAAATTTCAGAAGAGTTCTCAGAGAATGTATTTTTAAATTAATTTTAACCTGATTATTTCATTTGTTATGTCTCAGTTGGTAACATGGAGTAAATGACACACTTGGATGCTGTAGTTAAACAACAGCAAGTGAGAAACTATTCTCAGAAAAATCAGAAGACTTTGAGCTTAATACTGAGTAAATTATTAGAGCTTTACTCTGCGCAAATCAACCAAACCTAAATCTCCCACAACTATCCCTCTAGGGGAGGTCTGACCTTTGCTGAGTTCCCCTTTCCATATGGTGGATGCTACAGAATCAATTATTCCTTTTCTGGTGCTCCATTCCCAAAAGATGTCCTAAGCCTTCCGAAACTGTCCCATCAAACCCACTGCTACCTGCAGAAAGAAAAACTCCTGCATTAGCAGAGCACTAAGTGGTCCAACATGTCTGTGCATGCTGCTGCTTAGGGGTCTCTAAGCATGACTGTCCAGATAAGAGCACCCAGCAGGAAAGAGGATCAACAGGCCTAAGGATACAGGAATAAGGTCATGAACTGCCCCATCTCCATGCCTTTGCCTAAGTTCTTTCATCTTCCTGAAATGCCTTTCCCTCCTATCTGCATTCTGGAAAAATTCTACTCATTCTTTAAGGCCCAACTCATGTCAATCCACTGACCACTCCAAACTGAAGCAATCACTTCCTTCCCTGCATTCTCCTCTGCAGAAGTCATTGTATCAAACTGGAATACAGGTGAATCTTTCCTTGACCATTTTTGCTGCTCGTGGTAGAGGGAAGGATGTTGATTCATTTTTCCAATCCAAAGACTCAAACTATGCATGAACCCAGCAAGACACTAACAAATTAATTGTTTAATGGAGCCCAAAACTCAGAACCAAATTTACGATGTGCTGGGGGAAGCAGATATTACGTGTATTGAACTTATTTCTGCATCTAAAGTCCAAGCCAGTGAGTGATTTCTTTTTCATCCTCAAAGGAGGTTTTGTTTATTCATTTATTTGTTTTGCACTAAGCACTTACTAAGTGTTAGCCCCTGTGCTAAATACTCTACACCCATTATTTCACTTATTCCCCATAACACTTCTATGAAGAAGTCTCATTATTAGTATTAGCTTTATTTACAGAGGAAATTGAGGCTTGAAGAAGATAAATAACTCATCAACTCATCCCAAGATATCCAGTGGGTCAGTGGTGGAACCAGAATTCAAAGACAATGATTCCAGAACTTCAGAGCTAGAAGAAATCCTTTATCTAACATCTTGAAGCTGGGGCTTATAACTTACTGCCTGGTACATAGTAAGCCCTTGAAAATAGTGATTAATAGGTTGATAAAGTGCCCTAATTTCTCAGACTGTGGCCTTTGCTGAGAGAACCCAGCTGTCATGACAAACAAGCTCTATTCTTTCCTGCCCAACACCTCTCACAGGTGTGAATTGCTTGTGTTGTGTGAATTATTCATGATTCACGCAATGGTAAGTGTGCTTAAAAAGAACTATAATTCTGTATTTTTCAAGACAAAGTGCCTGAAGAATAGGTGAGTTAGGCAATACAAGCTCATTGGCTAGGTTAATCCACACCAAATAATATATCCATGCCCACTTTTTGAATTTTGGCCTTCCTGCAATTTTCCAGTTTCTGTTAGGATTAAAAAAAATAGTAGTGCATAAAGCAGGAAAGAGAATCATCTTAAGCATCTCTATCTTATCTGCAATCACTATTAACTAAAGCTTATACCATGCTGTTTTTAACCTTATTCTTCCCACAGCTGAGGGAAGATTTTCAAACAGGTTTCTTAAGCTGCATCAAGATCTGAAAATTCAGATGCCACAGGATCTATAATTTATGCCACCAGTAAATCAGGTGACAACACTTTTTTCTTGTCCTTTCTCTATTCTTTCTCTTTGCTACTGCTCCCTCACCAGTTTACTTTTTGGTGGGCAGCTTTCTGAGAGGGATAACCATATGCTAAGAGGAAGCCAACATTGCTGAATTTTAAATTCAGTGTTAGTCAACCAAAATGAATCGAAAAGCAGCAGCAGTGGTTTGAGGGTACTAAAAATAAGCTGTAGCATTTGCTGAGTTCTCAGAATTAAAACCACAGGCCGTCAACTTGTTGCTGCTTTTAATAAGATATGACTATTCTGCCCCATTGGCTGCTACCACCAGAAACTTGAACGATATCACACACCTAACATCGCTCTCTTTTATTAGTTGGCAGTTATGGAGAAAGGAAGTGTCATTTCCCTGGAACTAAACTGGCCACCAAAGATAGCAGATGGCTTTCAAGTGATCACCTTGTGACACATCACAATTGTACCTTAGTCAAAGTCACATTGCATTTATGATCTAATTAGTTACACATCTACAGATGTGTTTCCCTTTATACCTGGGTTGCTGTCCAATGCTTCCAGAAAGGTATTTCTTCCTTGAAATTTAATTTGGGCTAGTAATAAAAGGAACACAATAACACATAATACAATATTAATATATTGAGTATTTCTATTTGGGCTTCAAAATATTCTTGACCCTTGAATACTGTAATCACACTAAATGTCTTATTCGCTATCCCTTTAGGATGTTATTAAAGTTTTCAATGAGCAGAGAGGAGGAGGAATTCTATCTAATGCATCATTCTGATTAGAAACATATCATACTCAGAAACCAGAAGGATTGCTTCTATTGATTCCTACTCTTGCAGATTCATTAGCAAATTTTTCTCTTCAATTAGACCTGCTGATAAACCCTGGAAAAGCTGAAAGAAGCCCTCCCCTTGCTCAGCCACACTTAAAGGGGAAAAAAAGCGCATGTCTTGAAAGTAAAATCACAGAGTATTATAAGAAAATGTCTAAGAAGCCACATAGGAAAATCTCTCTCTCTCTCTCTCTCTCTCTCTCTCTCTCTCTCTCTCTCTCTCT
>NW_004624739.1:1431765-1481605 GCF_000247695.1 Heterocephalus glaber
CACACACACACACACACACACACACACACACACACACACACACACAGACGCGCACACTCGTAAACCAAGAGTCAGAGGCTGGGCTCGACCTCCCTTCCTGTAACCCTCTTCAATCCCGACTAGAAAGGCACAATCTCTTCATTACTGCTATCTCAAACCTGTGCCCCAAGCGAGTGTTTCCACAGAGCTAATTTCTGAAACAAACAAAGAAAAGCAACTGCGAGGAGCGAGGGTTTCCTCTCCCTTGCTTTGGATTTGGGCATCCAGGGTGACTGGCGCGGCACCGCTAACTGCCACGGGGCGCCCAGCTTCGCCCTAACCTTCCCCGCCCCGCCAGCCTCCGCTCCAGCAGCGCCAGAAAGTGCGAGCCGCCCAGCTCCTTTCCCCGCTCGCCTCCGGTGCCCCAGCCCCAAAATCCCCGCGTTCGCACTCCACGGGCGCCACCGCTCTGCCGCCTCTGGCCAGTCAGATGTCGGGCGCGGAGGTGCTCCGGGCACCGAGGTGCTGGCCGGGCTAACAAGTGTCACAGCGGACGCCTGCCCCGCTCCCGGAGCGCCGGCGGGACGGCCACAGGTAGGCTGTCTCCATCCCAGGGAGCGGGCAGGGGGCGAGACCCAGCGCGGCAGCCGCCCAGGCGGGCTGAAACTCACCGGAGGACACCGAGGAGCCGGACAGGCTGGAGTTGCTGGACGCGGCCATCTCCGCGCGCTCCACGCGTCGCTGCTCGCTCAGCCCCGGTGCGTGCGTCGCCGCCGCTGCCCTCGCCCGGCCGCTCGCAGCCTCCGCGGCCCCCAGCCCATGGCAAAGTCCTGGGGACGCGCAGAAAGCAGCAGCCTCCGGACTCTGCCTGCACTTCCTGCTCCGCCAGATGACGCGCTGCTGCCGCCGCTATTTATTTGTGGTTTCCGTCCCTCTCCGCGCCTTTGCACGCTTTTCTCCGGGTGCTGGGGAGTAGGTGGGAGCGGAGGCAGACCGAGGGGTGGCCTCGGCGGGCGGGCGAGCGGTTGGGGGCTCCAGCCGAGCCCTCCTGCCGTCTGAGCTCCCCGGCGCGCGGCGGAGACCGAGCGGAGACCCAGCGGCCCCGAGCAGCGCGGCCAGCTGCCCGCACCCTCCCCGGGACTCCCGCCTCCGCGCCCGCACTTCAAGCAGCCGGGGCAAAGGCGACGGGAGACAGACAGACAGAGCGACCTCCCCCTTCTCCCTCCGCCCCAACTCCGCTCGCGCGCACACAAAGGAAAGAGAGGAGACTCGGGTGCTCGGGGGCTGGTTCAGCCGCTGCGGGCTTGACAGCTCCTGCCACTGGGGGCTGTGGGGCAGGCTACGGACTGCGGGGCGGGCACTCGGACTCGGGAGCAGGACCCCGAGGTGCTAGGAAGGCCGCTGGGGCGCGGACCGACCCGAGTGCCCCGCGCGCAGCCCTGGACCTAGGGCCGGGGAGGGGGCCGGGGGAAGGTGGTGGGCTCGGCGCGCTCTGCTGGGCTTTGGGGCAGCAAGACGTCAGGTGTGGGCACCCAAAGGGCCAAGGCGGGATCACTAAGGACACAGTGCTGGGCCAAAGGACACCTGGATGCCAGGGAGGCTGTGGCGCGCCCCTTCCATTCCTTTCAAATTGTCCTTTGTTGCTTTGGAGCTGACGGCCCCTTCCCCGCCAGAAGGTGCATTTCCTAAAACCCCGGGAAGCCAGTTAGCTACACTGAAGTACCCTAGCCATGGATAGTGCCCAATGGGTCCACTGGGCCTCTGAGGCTGGCCTTCAAAGAAACAGAGACACTCTGAACATTCATCAGGCCTACACAAAGCGGAGTGTCAGAAAGAAAGGTTCTGTGTGTCTCGAAAAGGATCCTCACAAAAGACTTGAGACTTGGCAGCAGGTCTCACTGTGCCCTTTCAGGATAAGGAACTGCTCAGGTGTGGGAGAGAAAGCCAAGGTGTGCACCTTCCTACTGTATTTAAACCTAAATTAATTTCACCGGAAGGAATGTCATGCAGATTTTTTTTTAAGTCTATTTCACGCTCCCAGCAGGGTAATCGGTTCTTTGAATCCTGAAGCAACAGAAAACTGTGAAATTTGAACAGAAATTGTTAGATCAAAGGAAAAAGCAAACATTAAAGGACTGAAAGTACTCTCATTATATAGCAAAATGGAAAGTGTTCACATTGGGGGCTAGTTCAATTTTTCAAAACATGGTTAAAAGGACATAGTCCATTTAAAAATTATCAGGAGTGACACAGGAACAGCAGCAGCCAGGTCCTGGCGGGGGGATCCATATCCAACTACCTAATGTACAGTGAATAACAAATGTTAAGTAATCACAATATGCACTCATGTCACATTTGATTTAAACTGGTTTTTTTTTAATTCCCTCCAGGACGCCACCCTGGTGTGACTTCCCAACAAGGCCCATTTTTAAGTACTGTATGTGGCTGGCTGAAGAGTTAGAGGCTTCTGAGCATTCTCCAGGGTCTTCTTGGCCTCATCTGCACTGGACTTTGAAGCACCCCTGCTCAGTACAAGGAGACTCAAGCACCACCAGCCCCCCACCCCACTCCATTTTCCTCCTTTTTGTGCAATGTGACCTCATCTGGAGGCCTTCAGGGATATGCGTCCATCATTCCCTGGACCACTCTATCAGAAAGGAAATTCTGTTTTCCCCAGAGTTTGTTTGAGCAAAGAAGACAGCATTTACTTGTTTGACTAGTAATCTATATATCCCTCCTGATCTTTAGATGAAGTACTTAGCTATGTCACCTAATAGGATTGTTACCATGTGGGCTTTGAAGATGACAACATCTGGGTTCAAACTCTGGTTCTGCCACTTACTAGCTTGAGCAAAGTCTTAGACTCACTGAGCCTCAGTTTCTCCATCTACAATAAAAGTACTGACAGAGTGTTGTGAATATTAAACAAAGATATGTGTATGCATCTGGCATAAAGTATGTGTCACAAAAATGAGTGTGAATTGTTCACATGAAGGATGGAACTTAAGGTCTGCAAACTTTTTGCTTCCTTCACTGGAGATAACTAATCAGAAGTGACTTATTCTGCTGGGAAAATGTCTCATTGTTGGCCCAAAGTTTAAACTTATTTTTTTCATTCCAAATGGAGCAATAAGCAATGGATTTCATTATTCATTTCTGATGTCTCACAGAAGAATGTCAGATTCTATATCTGCAGTTTGGATGATAATATTTGCCTTCATAGAGCTTTAGTTTGAGAAAGTAAAACATGGCTCTGTGAAATAGATTATTTTCATTATTCCAAATTGATAGATGAAGGGATACTTGCTGTGACGGCACCACCCACCTCCAGACCACCGCCACCATGTGCTGTACAGAATCAGAAAAAGATGGAGAGTTACAGCCAAGGCCCAGCCTGTTGGCAGGAGACAGAAGTAACTATGAAGCGCATTATTCTGAAGAACAAACGTAAAGCTCCAGGTTCAGAACAGAAATTGGAAAGTTGATGGATCATTTGGATTGTTAAAGCATAACCAATGGAGAAAACTCAGCAGGCATGGCTGTTCACTATCATCTTCTTCAATTCAGAGGCCTAGCTGCTTGCTGCTTCTTACATCAGTAAATCAATCAGCAGGCAGGGCCTGAAACAAAATGCTAACCCCCTTCTCCACCAATAGGCCCAAGAGCCTGTTTGTGGACCTTCCAAAGTAGTTCGCCATATTAAGCAATGAGAAAACCAGCTCTTGTATTTTATCATTCCTGTATGGCATTATGTAATTCAAGAACCTGTTTGTGGACCTTCCAAAGTAGTTCTCTATATTAAGCAACAAGAAAACCAGCTTGTGTATTTTATCATTCCATAATTCCTGCTTGCTAGTGAAAAGAGAATACTGATGCTGCAAAGATCTTAATCTGTTTGACATCTAATCTGATCTGTTATTTTAGACATCTCTACTGTCTTTTTGCAATATTAAAAGACCTATGGATAAAAGAACAGTAGTGGATAATTTGGTCTATGTAGGACTAAACATTACCATTTCACTTTAGCTTAGCTTTTTCCTGGCATTCAAAGACAACCAATGTTCCTGTTCTAAGCTCTTTGCTTGTTATCTCCTTCACGAAGGTGACCTTTCCTCCCTATGGCAGTACGCCTTGGTGCTGGCAGCCCTGATCTCTGAGAGGCCTTCCTTGCTACCCCTCTACTTATGGTGAATGTTCACTTACAGGTGTCTTCTCTTGAGAGTCCGCTCTGATTCCCAAACCAGAAGCTTGTTGTCCTGGTGAATTCTCCCAGTCCTTCTATACTTCTCCATTAACAGATTTCTGCTCTACCTTCTTTTAATGGTAATTGGGGTAGATATTTTCTCTCCTTGTTCCTTAAAAGCTTCCCGGATGCAGAATCCTTCTCTGCCCAACCCTTGAATTCCCTGCCATCCTCTCCACACAATAGGTGCTCAGTAGATATCTGTCGAATTTTGTTGAGAAAATGAGCAAACTAAGAAGGCAGTCAATCCCTCAGTGGTTCTCATGTGCTCCTCCGTAGCTATGACCACTGAGCAAAAAGACAAGACCATGAGTAGCACATCTGTAGCCCAAAAAGTAGTCGATGGGAACATAAGGGCACGGTCTTTGCCATGAACAAGGAAAACTGCAACGATGAAAACAAAAGAATAAAATTTTGATAGAGCAAATGTTGGCAGCAGCCCCCCTCCCCCAACTTGAGCAGTGGCTGTTACAACTCACTTAGTAATTTATTGTTTCCAGGGTAGCTCTTAGCTTACTGTATTTGTTTATTTTGTTTTAGTGTCCCTCTGAAGTTTAAAAGCAAACAGGAACACACCGCAGGGTGAACGTGGCTGTCGTGGCTGGAGCGAGCTCCCTCCTCTCAGGCGCTCTGGGGTGTTTCTCAGTGAAGGTCGTTCCTTTCCCCTGTGCTAAGCACAGAATGAAATATTCCTTACTTTCAAGATTAATCCAGTGGCCAGCATTCACAAGAGAATAGTGGAGCTATTCGTCAAGTAGCTTTAAATATTTTATGTCAAATACTCTAGCCTTAAAAGTGGTCCTTTTGCTGCCAATTTTTCAACAGCAATACACTGTCCTTGTGAGAACTGTTTCCCTTTGTAGTAAGGCCTTGTTTCGAATACGAAGACACTTAACTCCTGTTAGAAGAAAAGCATCGACTCTTGGGAGGTAATGCCAGGTGAACCTAGAGGCCGAAACTGAGACTCGATTTCCCGTGAAGGCGCCCAGGCAGCCTGGTACCGGGAGGGAGGAGCCTGCTCAACCGCAGCAGGTAGCAGCCCTGCCTGCGAACAAAGGAGGCGCCCACACCTGGGGTGCAGACAAAGAGAGGCCGCCTGGGCTCCCAATTCCCAGTGCACAGCGCCTGCTGCGGGGGACCCCTAGTGGCCACACACACTGCGGGCACAGGTATTCCTGCAATGGGGTCGCTGAGATGCGGAGTCCAGGGTGATTGCTGCGCGTTTCCTGTTTGGTCGCTTAGCTCAGGAAGGTCAGGCACACACACGCGCTCATTTGTCAGCTAATATCTCGCTGAGAGGCAAAGAGAAGGAGATGAGGGCTTTTCTTTCTTAAGGAAAAAAAGCAGAGTTCAGAAAGTTACTGAGTATGCTTCCTTCTGCATATTGCACCATCTGGCCTTGTTTCCTGATATTTAAGATTACAGATCTTTTTTTCTGCTCTCAATATCCTAAGAGAGATCTAGGGTAAACTAAAGTGAAGAGAGCTCTAAGCTTGCTCTGGGCGAAAGCGTGGAGTGAGTTTGTTTTCCACGTCTTCAGGGGGGGACTTCTGTCTTTAGGCTTTTTGTAATCAAAATTAGCTTTCATAAAGTTATCCCATGATTGTATTCTCTGCTAACTGTTCATTTATTCATGCATTGGTTAATTCACTCAGCGGTGCTTATTAAGTGCTCACTGTAAGTCACAGAATCTACTGCGCCCTGGGAATAAAGAAAAGAGGAAATCTACATCCTTGCTCTGAGTACGTACGAGTTATAGCTATTACCCCTGATGATGACTTTCTTTTCAGCTGTTTTTTTTTTCTTTTGAAACAAAATCTCCAACGTCAAGTGTCAAAGGCTATTTCTAGATAACTGGCATTTTCTCATCCACAGTTCCAGCTTGACAGCCCAGAGAGCCAAGCATACCATACAAATACGTGCTACTATAACACTAAGTCAGTGACCGGCCACATATGCAGCAGTGGGTTCATAGATTATAATGAAGCTGAAAACTCCCATCACCTATGACTTGGCAGCCATCATAAGAAGGTAGCACAATACTTACTCATGTTGATGATGATGTTGATGGAAATAAACTTACCAGTCAGATAGAAACAGCACATGCAATTATGTATAGTACATGCTAATTGATAACTATCACAAATGATTGGTATGGTAGATATATATACTATACTATACTTTTTATCATAATTTCAGAGTGTATGCCTACTTACAAAAATATAAAGTATGACCAAAATATACAGTGAATGTTTAAATTTTAACATTACAGTAAAATACACATTGCCTTTACTGTCCTTCAAAATACTCCCTTGCACGTTGAATACATTTATCCCATTGTTTTTACCACTTTCTGAAGAGGTTCTGGAAGTCCTCTTTCATTAATGTCTTTAGTTGCACTGTCCTGGCTGCCTTGATGTCCTGAATCCATTCAAAACATTTACCTTTCATGGTCATTTTGACTTTGGGGAAGAGCCAGAAGATCCACAGTGCCAGATCCAGTAAATAGGGTGGGTGATGACACATCCTATTGTTTTCTGAGCCTGCCTTTCCATTGGATGGCACTCAACAGCAGTATTCACCGTGTGTGTGTGTGTGTGTGTGTGTGTGTGTGTGTGTGTATATTTTTAATCACACCTCATAAAAACACTTAGGGAAAAGAACTTCCAGAACTGCTTCAGAAAGTGGCAAGAACCATGGGGTGTGTTTGAAGCTAGGGCAAGTATTTTGAGGAGGATTAATGACAATGTGTCTGTTAGTGTAGTAAATTCTTTTAATTTAACATTCATCATCTATTGTAATCACATCTCATAAAGTTTATTGTAAAACAGTATGACATGTTATGTGAGCCCCAAACATCTCATGTTTCCCTTGTCTCTTGATTGCATCAAGAGGCCAATTCAAAGGATTTACATGTACTATCCAGGTTTGTGTAAGCACACGCCATGATGTTCTCGCAACAACAAAATCACCTACCAACACATTTCTCAAAAGTACGTGACTGTATTGTGAATGTTCTTGGCCCTCATGCCCAGAAAATGAAGATTTCTTTTTAAGAAGGGAAAGTAAATGTGCACTGAAGGAAAACTAATAGATAAAATATCTCGTCCAAACTTCAGATCCAAAAAACATATTTTAGCCTTTTATAAATGTCCCAGATTGTCGATAAATCAAGGAATGAATAAATGATTGTTGGAAAATTTAATATGTGTCCATGGAATCAGGTAAACCTGATTTCAACTCTAGTTGGTTATTAGCTGGATGACCTTGTGCAGTTATGTAAATTTAGCTTCTTGATCTTTATCATGGGCTTAATAATCCCTATTTATAGAGTCTGTAGGACCAAATGAAATGACAGATGCAAAAAATGTCTAATGTATAGAAGCCTAGAATGAAATAAGAGATATAAATATGTCTAGCATAGAAACCCAGTTGAGAATTCTGGTGCCATCTGTTCCTTAGGGCACAGCACATTGTTTTTATTCTTGCTTTTCTGGAATACTCTGGAAGGATTATGGTCTGGTGCAAAAGTAATTTCCTCCTCCACCTACTATCCTTAACTACATCACCTGTATGACAGTATGTCCAAACATGGGAGCCCAGCCTGGGCTTTGGAGATAAACCTGAGCTCGAATCTTGATTCTTCTATATATCACCTTGTGGCCTCAGATGAAAGATTTAATCTTCTGAGTCTCAGTCTCCTCATGGAGATAATAATATTCCCCATCTTTATGTAAAGTAATAAAGTATGTCTGACAATCATACTTTTAGTACTCAAATGTTGCTGGGAAGGAGAGTTTACCAGAATTTTCAGGAATTCACATAGGTAAGATACAAAAGTACAAATTTCTCCCTCTCTCTCTCTCTCTCTCTCTCTCTCTCTCTCTCTCTCTCGGAAGAACTCCAGTAGAACTTCAAAGTGGACTGCAATGCAAGTGTACAGGCAGATTACTTAAACTCTCTGTCAAATTTGGCCCTGTAAGATTAAGGGGAGGAAACTGATAAGCAATGTCTACTGCTACTGCTGTGATTGTTATCATCTCTTACTGCATTCCATACCACTAGCGATGCAGAAAACTACCCTCCACGTGGCCACCATGCATTGTGTGCTAGGTCCACATTCAGCACTTCATGCATATTATCATATAACTGTCAATATTCCTGAAATGAGACTCACAATCTCTGTTTTCCAGCGGGGGAAACTGAGGCCAGAAAGCTTATGTAATATCATAATAAAAGTACACAACCTTCACTGCAGTATTATCATCCCTACTTTATTTGGTTAAGAAAATCAAAAGTGAAGGAACATAATTGTTTATCAAGGTTACATGTAGGTCTGATTTGAACCCAGCTCTGGCTTATTTTTGCAGAATACACTAAAAGAAGACTTATCTTTAACTTTGCTTGAAGTTTCCACTTTTGGGGTAAATATTTTTCTGTTTGAATCTTTATTCAAGTGAGTTTTTAAAAGCTTTTTTCCTTTCATTAATATTCAATTGTTTCTATTTGAAACCAAGACAGTACTGTCAGTTTTCATTGATCGAATCACAAAACTCTGGGCTTGCCAGGCTCCAGGAACTCTGAGGACTTGTGCTCTGGATAGTGTTATGAGAACTATTTGGTGAAGTGAGAGAATCTCAGGGAACCAAGAATCCTTCCTAATCAAAAATCCCATCCAATCCAGCTTGCAGGAGCTTGAAGTTCCATAATCAGAACTTTCCCTTATTGAACTTCAACTATGCTGTGAATGCATGCTATGATTTGGTCACCATTGGAGGACCTCCAGCATTGAATACACTATTTTCAAATTAATTTATTTCCCCCCAGGCTAAATTTAATTTCAAGAGGGAACCCAGTATATAGGACAGAACTGTACAACTTTTAATATACCCACAGATTAGCTGGAGGTCTTCCTAAGACTCACATTCTCATTCAGCCAGTCCATGGTGGGCCCACACTCTGCATTTCTAGCTTCTAGTTGAAGCTAGATACATCCTTACTTTGTGTAATAAGCATCCTAGGGTGATGGTTTGCAACTCTGGGTATATTTAGAATCATCCTGAAGGCTTTTAGAAATCCCAATGCCCAAATCACACCCTAGAATAATCATAATTGACTCTATAGGGGTACATATACATATATATATATATATACACACACACATATATATATATATACACACATATATATATATATATATACACATATATATATATATATTTGATTTCCATGTGATCGCAATATACTGCTAAGGTTTGCAACTTCTGATGAGACAAAGAATTTATACTGTTGCAATATACTGCTAAGGTTTGCAACTTCTGATGAGACAAAGAATTTATACTGTTGGAGAGATTGGGTGCAAATTGTGAGGACTAATGTTGCTTCATGATTTTGCCAGGTCTTTCTCTGGTCTTAAAGAACAGACAAAGAATCAAATTCTTGTCAAGAGCTTTTCATTAGACTATGTAATTATAGACATCATGAGCAAGAAAATAAATATAATATTAGGACACAAACTTCCAAATCTATGGGGGAATTCTTCTTCAAATTTAATCCACATAATTTTGAAAATATAGGTCTGGATGAATAAGCATAAACTATATGCACCTAGTTGAGGGCCACTCCCACAAGGGCAAGCAGCTGTCAGCAAGGCAGATGCTTCCCAGCAAATCCACTCTATCATTTCTCAATCAGAAAGAAGATTAGAAATGGGATTTTCAGCTCAGGCGGGGTTGAAGGGTGATGTTTATGCCAGAGAAATGCTTCACGCCACAGCTAGAAAAATTGCTTTGGGGAAAATACTCTTGGCTTCCTATGTGTTCTGAATATATGAAAATAAAGCCCACTGCTTGGACAAAAAGAGTGGCCTAACAGGTGAGTGTAGCCACCATCCACATCCAAGCAGGGCAAAGCAGAGAGGCAAAAATTTTAGCTGACTCTTCATATCCAAAGATTTTATCCTCATCCACATAAGCTTCCATTTCTAAGGCCTGAAATTGAAAGGTTGACAAATTATGTAAAACAAAATGTTTACAGTGGTTAATTCAGGTGTGACAGTGTGTTAGTCAGCTTTCTGCTACTGCAACTAATTCCTGAGATAATCAACCTGCAAAGAGAAAAGATTATTTTGGCCCACACTTTTACATGTTGCAGTCTATGATCAGTTGGCATATTTTGGGGCCCTGTGGTGGCACATCATGGTAGAGTGCATGACAGAACAAATTCATTCACCTCATGGTGGAAAAGTAAAAGACAGGAAGGGACTGGGGTCCTACAATCCGCTTCCAAAGCACACCCCAGGAACTTAAGACCTCCCACCATGCCCCACCTCTTAAACTTTCCACCATCTCCCAACAGCTCCATGCTGGGGACAGAGCCTCATTAATAAGGACTTTTGAGGGATAACTAAGACAAACTGCAGCAGATGGTTAGCTTTATGTGTCAACCTAACTGTACCATGGCCCTGATACATGGTCAGATATTCTGAACATTTCAATGACAATGATGAGATTAGCATTGAAATCAGTAGACTGAGTAAAGCAGATGACCCTCCCCAATGTGGGTGGGCCTCATACAATCAGTTGAAGGCCTGAATAGCAGAAAAATGCTGACTGTCCTTTGAGAGTAAGAGAAAATGGTTCCTAACAGCCTTCAGACTGGGTCAGCTTTTTTTCAACCTTTGGATTGACCCTGAAACATTGACCCTGGGTTTCAAGCCTGCTACCCTTCAGACTGGAACTAAATCATCAGCTCTCCTGGGGCTTAAGAGGACAACTTACCTTGCAGATCTGGGACTCACCTGCCTCCCAAATCAGGTGAGCCATAGGCATATAATAAATTTCTCCCACCTACATCTGTCTCTATTGTCAGCTTTCCCATTGCAGGGCATGACACCCAACATGCATAACAAAAAGGACAAGAGCTTTACTTGGCTCAGGATTACAGAGAATTCAATACTTGGTCGGCTGGCTCCAAGGCAGGAACATCATGGCAGAAGAAGGGCCATATCTCCTGTATGTATACATACATCCTATATACATGTCCTGTACATGATCTTATATATGTCTTTTATATGTAGGTTTCTCATCTATATCTATCTCCTATATGAATGTGCGTATTTATCTCATATACATACTTTATACATATACTTGTATGTATGTATCCCTCCCCTGCCCCAGTTCAGTCTCTCTGAAGAACCCTATTCAATATATTGAAACATGAAGGTAATATTATTTACATTTTGCATTCTTCCGTCTTTTGAAACTTTTCTATAATGAGCCTGCATAGTTAATGATTAAAATATTTTGTGTTATTGAAATTTGTCATGAACAACATAAAAGATCATGTTTTCTTATATCACAGTGTCCACACTTCAAAGCAAATCTGATTCTTAAACCTGAAAACCCATAAGCATGACTTGGAGTGCTATTAGCATTGATTCCTGGGTTTCCTGCAGAGCAGCTATTCAGGAGGTCTGGAGGTGGGGAAGAGGGTCTCCACTCCTAACAAGTGGGCTTGTGATGTGGAAGCTGCTAGTCCCGGGCCCTGCTTCAAGTGACAACATCTATGATCATGATAATAGGGATCACAGCCCTTTTCTATGAACTGTCACCTAATCTCTTCCTGTGTTTATGCCACCAAGTCAGCACTTTAATAAATGCTGCCATGTTTTGCAACTGTCTTTCTACCTGGCTCTCTCCTGCAATTAAAAGATTCTGGAGTGCACTGGTAGTGTTTTGCAGTTTTTGTATCTCCCTTCCCTGTCCCAAGAACCTTTTCTATAACAGAATTTCAAAACTGTTTATAGAATGCAACTGTTTATCTTTGTTCTGGTTTCCCAAGCCATTTAAAGGGAGCAGGCTGTCCTGATTTTCCACACGAGAGGGCAGAAATAGGATTAACACAATAGGATGCTGTCTGATATTCTCTTCTGCCCTGTCCTATGAATTTAATTTTCTATAAGCCTAGCTCCAATTCTCCTATATTCAAGAACTTTAATGCTTTGTGCTCTCTTGTGACATAAAATCTTTTTCTATTGAATGCCAACAGTCTTGAGAGACACTGAGTTTACTCAATTTGTATTTCTAGACATATGAATGTGTGTAATTGTGACAAAAATTTTTGAACGTTGAACTGATCTTTTTCAGTTTTGATCCAAATGTGTGATATTGGATAAAAATACCCTAGGGTTAGATGTGGGTGATACTGACTAAACTTGACAAATAGTTGAATAGGATGACCTGGCAAGACTTATGATGAAATCTGAACAATATTACAACTTTATACATTTTCATCTGAGTCTTCACACCCCATTCTGTTAGGCTTTATGTGTCATGTCAGTATGACTAGCTTTCATTTCTTACTGCTGTTGGTTATCTTTTTTATTATTGTTAGACAGAACACTATCATATTAATACAATTCTTTTAAGGCATTCAGAAAAGAAATCTTCCACCAGTGCTAAGCTTCCTCTGCCCTCCTATTTTTCAAACTCTATCATTACCTTCTCTTTTGTAGAGCATCCTGTCACTGTCTCATAATAGAAGTTCAGCTCATTTGCATATACATTTGCATGTCTTCATTAAGAAGGAGACAGCTAAGTGATTAATGAGTGTTATTTCTCATTTTGCAAAAAGAATATTGTCTACTTTTTATATTCCATATTCAAAGGACCAAAAGAAATAGACATAAGTAAGAAAAAGTCATTTACAGCATTCATGTTATTTTAAATGTTTTTCTTAAAAAAGTAATTCATGGGCAGGGGATTTAGCTCAGTGGTTTCATCACCTGCTGTGCAAGCGCAAGGACCTGAGTTCAATCCCCGGTACCAAAAAAAAAAAAAAAAAAGTAATTCATGCTTCCTGTAGACATGTCAGAGGTAAGAAAGAGATAAATGAAAGAATGAAATTACCCATCTTTCCCCCACCATGAATAAGTACTTTAATATTTTTATTGTCTTTCTCTCACCCTGTGGTGATTGGTTCAGCAAACTGCTTTTTGCAGTTTACATTTTGTAAGAATATGATCATACAGAAAAATCTTTGTTAGGATCTAAATCAAAAGTGTCTATCTTGAAATGTTAAAATTATTAGTATCTACTATTTAATTTTTTGATATCACGTAATTTTTAAATGAGTACATTTTACTTTTTGTAATTGGAGACAATAATAAAGCTACATTCTTTCTGGAATGAGTCTGAATGAATATTCCCCCATCTCATTATATGTTCTTGACATAATTTTTAACAGCTACGTAAAATTCTATTGTATGAATCTACAGCAATTTGTTTCATTATTCCTCTACTGACTTAAATTTAAGATGTTAAAAGTTTTTGCCTTTTGCAAATTACACTAGGCTATAAATCCTTGCATGTAGTTTCTATGTGCCTTTCTGTTTATTTTCTTGGGCTTCATTGTGGTAAATTGAACAAGCAGAGCTCAGCTGCTCAAGTCCAGAGGGCACCACACGGTGTGTTCCACATCACAGATTCTACCAGAAGGCCAAGTCTACACGCCAATGCAAGTCCTGCCTGCTAGAGCAGAACAGGGGCTGCAGTCTTGGTCAAAGATATGAAAATGTTTAAAGCTCTTGATAAAAATGGCCACACTAGCTGCTGGAAAACGGATTCAATTTATATCCATTCCAGGACTCACCACATACGTATGAAAAGCAAGAATTCAAATGTATTTTTAAATTAAAATGTACTAGGAAAACAATGGCATCCCATTGCTGTATTAAATTAGCCTAATCTGATTACTAGTGAGATTAAATTTTTTGTTTATGTCGATTAGTCATTTGTATTTCTTCTTTTGCCATTGTCTATTTACATCTTTTGCCAAAATAACAATAAGCACTGACTCTCTGTAATTACACCAAGTTGTTCATATATGATCTTACTCTTTTCAGTTACACTGTAAACAGTCATTTCTATTGTCTCTGTATTACAAATAAGAACTCTTAAATATGTGGAAGCCAAGTATCTTACTCATGTGACACACAAAAAATGACAGGGCCTGGATTAGAATCCAATTGTCTAATCCTAGAATCACTAGTGCCCCTTACTTCATTTGTCAATGTTCTCCTTTATTAGTTTGCAATGACACTTTACATACATATTATAATACTTTTTGATTGGTAAATTTATGGCAAAGTTATCTCTATTGGCTTATTATCTGCCTTAAATTTGATTTGTCTTTTTTCTATCAATTTACATGACTTCTTTGTATATTAATGTTCTCTATCAAATTTTTTAAATTTTTTTTTACTTATAAAAAATGATAGTTTTTAAATGATTGCTGTCAATTTCCCTTTCTGACAGAAAAAATTGGGGAGCAGACTGACTTTGGAATATGAAGACTGGAACACATGTAATCACAGTGTGTGAATGTTTGAAAATGAAATGATCTACATCATTAATTCTTACTAGTGTTTCCACCATCTACAGGAAAAGTTATACATTGAAAATATAAGACAACATTAGAAGATCAATCAAATGCTAGTAGTATAAGCTATTTTAATGGTTTCAGAATGTCTTAGTTACTTTTCTGTCATTGCTGAGACAAAATACCTGACATCCTAAGTTAAAGAGGGAAAAGCTTATTTGGTTTATGGTTCATAGAGGTTTCAGTCCCTAATCAGCTGGCCCCAAGGCAGAGTGGTGTGGCAGACAGGCTTTGCAGAGGAGAAATAGTTCATGGCAGCCAGAAGGTAACAAAAGCAACAAGAGACCTTAACAGTGTCTTTTTGCCCCTTTTATCTTATGCAGACTACTAGGATTAGGGTGGTGCCAAACAAATCATTTACGTGTATTGGTTTAGTAATCACATGTGCTTAATCCCAGCATCACATGTTCCAGATTCAGCTACCTCTGGAAAAGACTACATGAGGCTTGGCCGGCGGCAGGGGCACATCCAGACACAAGCCACAACACAGAAAACGATGATGACTAGATTAAGTTCATGATATCTAAGTGAAATTATTGGGGATAATACATAAGTCATCACATGCACTAAATCATTGAACATTTTACAAAACATAAGGACAAAATGAAAAGAATGAGCACCAAATAGCCTCTCAAAAAACACAGGATTTTTTGGGGGGGTTGTTGTTGTTTATTTGGGGGGTACTAGAGATTGAACCCAGGCCTTCACACTGAGCTACCTTTTCAACTCTTTATTGTTAATTTTGAGACAAGGTCTCCCTGAGTCAATGACTTGACCAGACTGGACCCAAACTTTCAATCCTCCTGCCTCAGCCTCCCAAGAGTTCTGGGATTATAGGCATGCCCCACCATACCCAGCTTCCAGTTCTTAACTGTGCTTTGCACTTATATAATTGAATAGCAAGTAAGTATTTTATAATTTGAGACATAAAGGTGTGGTCATTGTTGATGGTTCCTCTACTTAGAAAAGGAGGGCATTTATTTACATATATCAGAATAATTCTACTTGACAAAGAATTATATTAAGTTTAAAGCTAGTAATGTCTGCCATGTTCTTGCTTTCAAAAAGAACTTCGGATGAGTATAAGAATTTTCCCTTCCCACTCCAAAGACTTTGAGGTGGGTCTAGGTTCTTGGGTTATCATCCAAGGGTGAATAAAATCTCTGAAACTCTCCTGCTCTCATACTGTGAAACTTTAGCCTCCAGTTTCCCTGCAGAGCACATGAGAGCCTTCCTTCCAGCCACCAGACTGAGGGCTGCTGACACTGGGTAGAAGTGACTTCCAACAAAGTGAAGAGACCAAAGTTCTTCACAAATACCTGGGGTCAAGGCTTAGTCCTTCAGCATGGCAACCCATGGGCCTCTTATGTAGTGATCTGGGATTCCTTCCAAATTTCAGTGTGATCTAACAGAAGGGACTGTCCTGCTTAAATGTTGCAAAAAAGAAAACAAATATTGCTTTCAAAGGGGCAGGAAGGCTGTAGGCCTGTCAGCACAAGATCAGAAGAACATTTTGGACACCACAATAAACTTGGGCTCCTCTACAACCCTAAGGAGGCAGGACACTGCTAAATCATGGCAGTGGAGGTAGAAATTCTTGCTAGCTCTGGTAGGTAGCCTCCTGAGAAGATTATATGATCATTAAAAAATAAAAGAAATGTAACCCCCTTTTCATAAGTTGTGAAATTTATTCATACCAACTAGTCATTCAACAAATGAAAATTGACCCTCAACTATGCGCTGAGCATAATTATAGACTCTGAGCATAATTATAGTATCTACCCCCAACAAATTAAATGCATTTGTAGGGTACACAGACAATTAACTTTTTAAAAACTGGTGAAAGGCTGAGAAATGAATGTTCAGATGATTAAGTGTTCAGCATTCTCTTTCTATGAGGATGTAGCATTCAATAGAGACCTGACATTGCAGACCTAGTGGAGTCAAACACAGGCTGTGTATGTGTTTATGGCTCGTGTCAGGATTTTCCCCAAACTCTCATGTGGTCATAGGTGGGACTTTGTGGCTGGATCTAGAGTGTGTGATGCTGGGATTAAGGGTGTATGATTACTAATTAGTCCACTGATTGGTTTGGCATAATACTGGGTGTAGATAATATGAAGGCCTACCCTTGTGAGTGCTACCTGCCATAAGGTGTGTAGCTTGGATAGAATATAAAGGACAGAAAGAGGGCTACTGTTGTTGCTTGCTGCTTCTTCACTACTTTGCTGCTTTGCTGCCTTCTGCCTGCCATGAACTGTTTCTCCTCTGCAGTGCTCCTCTGCCATGCCACCCTGTTTTTGAGTCAGCCAACTATGAGATGAAGCCTCTACAAACTGTGAGCTACAATAGAGCTTTCCTCCTTTAACACCCTCCTTGTTGAGTACTTTGTCTCAGCAATGAGAAAAGTAACCAAGATAGCAAGTTTGAAGCAACAGGAAGGTCAGGGGAGCTCCAGCAAAATGAGAGGACCAGCAAGCAGAGTAAGACAGGTCAGAGGGCTGAGTGGGGTCATAATGGAAATTATCTATTTATTTCTAGACACAATAAGAAGCCACAGAAGCTTTTAGGAAGGGGATGAGATGCCCTGATCTACATGGAAAAATCACTCTGGCTGCTGTGAAGTTAGGACAATAGGAGAACAGAAAGGAAGAAAGGGTGTTACTTCAGAGGTTTAAAACCAAGAGGTTGAGGGTGTGGACAGAGAATGGTGGCAGTGGAAATAATAAGACACCATCAGTTGACATTTGTTGATGGAGGAATGTGAGAGTCAAGTGAGACAATCACCAGGATGACTCCCAGGTTTTTAGCTGAGCACTAGAGTGAGTGGCTGGTGATAGCATTTGTTGTGATGATGAGGGTTTGGGGGGATGGACTTGGTGTGGGGGTAGAGCCAAGGGTGATGTTTTAGAAATGCATTCTGAGGCATCTCTTAAATATCTAAGGAGATGTCAAATAATGGTGCTTGGAAAGCGGTCTGGGTTGGAAATAAAGAATTTGGATGTAAAGATGAGTAGAGGAAGGAAGGAATGGACAGATACATGGATGCATCATTATGTAGATAGATGTTTAGAAAGAAAAAAAGATTGGGAAGGGAGAGAAGAAAAATTGTATGGACAGATGGATTGATATACAGTTTGAAAAATCCATTATTTAAAGTGCTTGGGACCCTGGGTATCTTCCCAGAAGAATTAAAAGAATCACACCACAGCGATATATGTGCACCCATGTTTATAGTGGCACAGTTTGTAATAGCTAAAGCTTGGAAACAGCCCAAGTGCCCACCAACTGAAAACTGAATAAAGAAGATGTCTTTTTTTTTTTTTTTTTTTTATAAAATGGAGTACCACTCAGCCATAAAGAAAAAGAAACTAGGGCTGGGGATTTAGCTCAGTGATTTCGATGGCTGCTGCGCAAGCACAAGGATAGGAGTTCAATCCCAGGTACCAAAAAAAACCAAAACAAACAAACAAAAAAACAAACTGAGAAACTAGAGACATTTATAGCTAAATGGATCCATATTGAGGCCATACTCTTAAGTGAAATAAATAGGACACACATGTGTAAATGCCAAATAGTTTCTCTGGTGTGAGAAACTGAAAGTGTAAATAAGGATTAAAATAATTAAAACAAGTAACTGATAATTTGAAATAGGAAGAAATGGTCCAAAGGGGTAGGGGTAGTGGGAGGGGAAGAGGAAAGGAAAGAAGGGAAAGGAAAATTTATGAGAAAAGAAAAATATGGAAACAAAATCTCTGTAAATAGGGAAGGGTGGAGGGGGTGAAGGGAGGGCAGGGGAAGGGGGAAAAATAAGAACCAAGATGCATCATGTAATGGTACAAGATCCCAATGATGACTGTAAACAAACGTATTGTATACCTAAAATGTACCAATAAAAGAATTTAAGCAAAAAAATATAATATAATAAAATAAAATGCTTGGGACCAGAAGTATTTTAGATTTTAAATTTTTTAAATTTGAGAATATTGCCATATACGTAATGAGATATCATGGGAAGGGGATCCAAGTCTAAACACAAAACCTATTTATGTTTCATATACACTTTTTTTGTTTGTTTCATATACATTTTCAAACACATAATCAGGAAGTACTTTTATACAATATTTTTGGTGTTCCCACATTTAATGGAGACCTGTCACATATGTCGGGTGTGTAATTTTTCACTCTTGTGACCATGTCAGTGCTCAAAGTTTTGAACTTTGGGGCATATTGGACTTTCAGTTTTCAGATTACAGGTGCTCAACCTGTGTAGATAAATAGGTGGAGGGATGAAGGCAGAGAAGGACAGGAAATGAGAAGAGAGATAAAAAGCTAGCAAAAAAAGGAAAACGAATAACATCTCCCATGTGGATATGAGTGACCTTAAGCAACCCAAAGATTAGAAGGGAGAAAGTTTCCCAGTGAAGATAGTTTCCTAGTGTCTCTATGCTCAAAGAAAATGATCACAAATCTAAATAAATTTGACCTCAAGGAGGTAATTATATTTATCTCTTTATACTTTTCCCCCTTTCTCACTGTTTTCCATTAAATGAATTTGATCCATCTTTTCTGTATTCATTTGGAAGTTACAAAGACTTTCAGTTCTAAGAATTAGTTTAACGTGTGTGTACCAAATATCCTTCTGAACAGCAATCAAAGGACATGAAGTTACTTTGCCTTTACTTATATGGCTTCCTATTTATATGCTCTTCCTTTAGTGTTTTAGCTCAATCTTGTTTTTGAAACACCAGAAATTAGCCATTGTTATTGCTATTTTACACTGTTGGTGTTTGTTTAGGTTTCAACAGAAGTTTCCATTTTTTGTTCAAAATTCTTTTTTCTAATATTTACTTTCTTTCTATATCTTTTTTTTCTTCTCCCTAAAGAATATTCTTTTAGAGCTGGGGATTTAGCTCAGTGGTTCCGGCGCCTGCCTTGCAGGTGCAAGGTCCCAAGTTCAATCCCCGGTACCAAAAAAAAAAAAAAAGAATATTCTTTTAAAGTTTTTCTTTATGAGGATTTCTTAGTAATCTCTTTCAATTTTTGTCTGTAAATGTCTTTATTTTGTCTTTCATTCAGAATAAAAATTATATTTGTAAGAAATCAAGCTGACAGTTAATTTCCTTCAGTACTCTGATGATATCAATCCATTGTGTTATGAAATATTTTCTTGCATTAAGAAGTCCACAATTAATCCAGTTATTGTTCCATTTTGACAATCTTCTCTTTTATTGCTTTTAAGGGGTTTTGTGTTTTCCCTCTCTGGGGAATCTTATGTTTTCCTATAATGTGCCTAGATGTGACATTATTTTTGTCTTCTGCTCAGGACTCACTGGCCTTCTTAGATCTAAAGAATACTGTCTTTTTCCAATTTTGGAAAGTCACCTTTATCTCTTTGAGCATAGCATATTCTCTCCTTTTGAAATCTCAATGAAGTAGAACTTCTCAATCAGTGATTCCTAACCTTTTCATATTTTCCATTTATTTGTTTCTTTGATCTCTACTGTGAGGAATTTATCTTTCACCACACTAATTTTTTCTTCTTCCAGTTTTCTACCAATTTAATCTGCTACTTATCAAGAGAACAATATAATTTTAGTATTTTTCATGCCCATAATTTTATCTGCTTATTTTTCAAGACTAGCACATAATTTTTCACAGTTTTATTCCTTTACTGTACTACTCATTCTCTCTACAATTTTTAATCTTCATGCTGGATGTTTTCTTTCTGTTCCTCCCAAACCCCAGCCTGCTCCACCTTGCTCTATGTCACAACAACTGGTCAGCAGGAATACACACTTACTTGTGTCCCCCAATCTGGATGAGCCCTGCCACTCCCCACTAGTAGAAAATCTTTGTTCTCAATTGTAGCATCCTAGTCCAAAAAGTTTCTCCTGTTTCTCCTCAGTGACACATGGCTTTTGCTTCTATCCTTTTCTTTGACGCATCAGATCTTTGTCATAAAATATTAAAATATTTTCCGTACTAAAATATAGGAAGAAGGATTTGCTGTCTCTCCTCTAGAAGCAATTTGCTCTGTGTCTACATGCTCTACATACTCAGAAGCTGGGGCCAGAGTGTGGGCTGACTCTCCTCTACCAGCTTATGGTCTGTGCTTCTCACGAGAAGCACTTCAGGGCATAGTGGCAGTAGCCACCTCCTATATCTTGCGCCACTAAAGCAGGGTCCTAGCCTTTCGACCTGCCTTCTTTCCTTTTCAAGAGTGCCCAGTGGGACAATGGAAAGAAGCCTGGGGTATATAAAAGCTTCATAGGTGTCTGCGGCACCCAGTTATTCTAAACTGATATGATATGTGAATGCATATGTACCCTTCAGAAATTCATATTTTTTTAAAAAAATATTTCTTCTTACTCACTCTTTGGCAGCACTCTCTGCTTCCCATACTCTTCCAAAGGTGAAATGGATGATTCAAATTCTGAACTTTGTCACAGTGCTTTTTAGACTTTGAAATTCAGTTTCCTAGTTGTCCTTCTGACTTGAGGAGTTCAAGGAAAGATATGATTTGGAACACTGTTTGTCATTTTCTTGTGGTCAACATATGCGTAACATTCTTTTGTGGCCTTATACATCCCAAGCAGGAGTGAAATCCCCAGTGTAAAGTCATATGCTGCTTAACCATGGGGACAGGTCGTGAGAAACGTGTCATTAGGTAGTGTTGTTGTGGGAACATCACAGAATGTCCTTAAATCTATTTGGTCAAGGTCTATCACTTGGCATGTCCTCCTGATACAATGAAGAGATGCAGAAAATCTGAGATGTGTGAGGCCACTGCTGGCCTAACTAGGCACACTGTTTTATAGTAAACTCTTTTTAATAAGTAGAAAGAGTACAATCTAAGAGAAAAACAGTAAAACGTACAGTATAGTAAATACTTAAACTAGTAACTTAGTCATTTATTACTATGAAGTAGTATGTGTTGTTCATAATTTTATGTGCTATATTTTCATATGACTGGCAGAACAATGGGTTTATTTACACTAGTATCACTGAAAACACTTGAGTTGTATTATGACATTATAATGGGCTATAGTTTTTCAGCTCCATTATAACCTATGGAACCACTGTTGTATATGCAGCCTATTGTTGACCGAAATGTCAACATGAGGCCTGTGACTGTATTAACAATACCACCTTGGACTTGACAAGCAGTCTGGTTTGGAGGATAAATTATTTGGTTATTAAGGGTAAGAACCAAGCTCAAGGCCACTGGCATCAGCTGCAGATGCCTTCTTTGGGTTTCTAAGACTTTCGTTTTCTGGTCTAAGAGAATTTCTCTCACTTTCCTATAAGCTCAGGCATGCATTTAAAAATATGTTTACCCAGTAATTTTAGGTGATATGTTGCAAAAAATTCCTTCCAGTTATCTAGTGAGTTACAGAACCAGAAACAAAAGCTGAGAAAATGTTTTAATGGTTTCTTTTCTTCTTAACATTAAGGAGGGGAGGGAGAAATGAAGAAAGGGAAAAGGGGAAAAAAACAAGAAAAGAAAGATAAAATAGCCAGCCTTGGTGGCACATGCCTGTAATCCCTGCTCTTGTGAGGCAGGAGGATTGCTGTGAGTTTGAGGCCAGCCTAAGTTACATAGTGAGTTCAAGACCAGCCTGAACTACACATAGTGAGACCCGTCTCAAAAAAAAAGTAAGATAAAATAGAAACAAAGCTTTTGTAGATAAGGAGGGAAAGAAGGGTTGAAGGGAGGGGAGAGAAATGGGAAAAAATAATTAAGATATATCATGTACAGGTGCAAATTTTATATGATGAATGTGATCATTATGTATATCTAAATTGTACCAATAAACTTATTTAAAATTTAAAAAATTAATGAGTCTTGAAATTGTTGATCAGATAGCTTTATAAGTCAAAAGGCAATGGTTAATGTGAAATTAATAGTGTAAAAATGAAAGATGTTAATGTAAGATTGGCTTTACTAAGCTTTTCTTAAACATTCTTAAATACTCTAAAAGTTCAATTTATCTAGAGGATGTTAACATGAATAATTTAAAATTCATTTTCTAACTGCAAGGGAAGTCAAATTAATTCTGATGGTTTCCTGAATCCAAAAGCTTGGTTATTTTTAATAAAAAATAATTTTGACAAGTGAGAAATGGATGGCTCCCTGATGATAGATAAGATGAATACATTATTGTGATAGCATATTAAGGTAAACTTTACACACCAAAGCTATCATAACCAATGGTGAGCCAAGATGTAGAAGCCAGAGGATGCCTGGACCAAAAAAGTCAATCAACTGGATGTAATCAGTCAACTAAAAATATCAGCTAAGATGCCCATGGCAATTACACTGCCAAGACTTAAATGGGTTGGATGCAGGAGTGGAAGGGATGCTGAATTTTAATGATCTATATTAAGATGTTTTATTAAAGGATTGGATAATTGCAACAATCTTCTTAGATAAGAAAATGTAGGTAGTTCTTAGACTCCATTTAGGTGGCAAGGAAATCCAAGCATGTAAATATGATCCATCTGACTGCATCTGATCTGACTGATCTGGCTGACTTGATGCTTGCCTCCTTTCTCCTTCATCATTCCATAAGTTTTCCCCCTGCATCCCCTACTGCACCCCAAGTTGAGCACTCATGGGGGGAGGCAATCTTTTCAGACAAAATTTTACTGTTCTTTTCAAGCAGTGATACAGGAATTAGGGTCTGCCCTCTAAATCATCCTTTAAATTTTGTTTGTAAGAACCAACTAGTGTGAGGACCTGCTTTAGAGTTTTAGCTGTAACATTTCATTCCTTAAAAAGTGATGGATTGGACAGTGTTAGATTAGATAGGCAGGTACTTATTAGTGAACAAGGAACATGCATTATTTGGAGTCACACTGGTAGTTTTCTTAATTATGTCACGTCTCAATTTGGCCTACAAAAAATGTTATGCTCTGAATTGTCCCCTGGCGAGTATTTAGTTCACTGAATTCAATTAAATAGCATCCCTTAAGGTTTTACAATTTGTCTTCTCTGTACACATTTCAATGTCCACGTTGAAAATCCCCTGCATTAAACTTTGTATACAGAAACCCCTTAAAAAAAAGCCTGGAGTTGAATTGAGAAGGATTTTGGAGACAACTATCTCCCTCTTGGATTCTCACCCTAGAGCTCATTCAGATCTCGGGGTTCACTCTTTTGACAAGATCAGCCTGAGGGCTCTCAACTGGCTCGTGCTGTTTTATTCTACAGCATATGAATTATGTTAGTTTATATCCCCGCAGGACAGCCAAGCCCAATTAACAGACTGTTCTTCCTTGCAGAGCTGTGAAATCCCCTGGGTGCTCTGAAGAGCTTTTGGGGTATGCGAGAATGAGGTGGAAAGAGTATATAGTAAGGGGCTTACAGGTGGGGTCAGAGCTTTTAGTTAGTCCCCATGGAAAGTGGTGCATCTGTAGTACTGCAACCAAGACTCAGGATTGGAAGCAAAGCCAGACGTTTCTTGCATGCAGCACTTTCCATCCTGATCAACATACCTCATGAACTGTCATTTTCAATAAGAGAAATCTGAGTTGTATCTTTACAGAAATGGATTGGTTGAGTTACAGAGCAGTGTAAGTCACTGGTGCCTGAGGTTAGACATTGCAGAAAATCACTCATAAAAGTTCCGTGGAATTTAGGAACAAAAATACCGGAAGATGTACATGGGTCTTGTAATGGTTTTTCTTCAAAATATTCATTCAATGTGCAAAAACCATTTTAAAGAGATGATAGGTACAAATTACTTACATGAGACCCCAATGAACCATTGGAGAAAATATGAACGATGGAAGAATAAACTAACATGCATCCAAAATTATTTACAGGTAGAGCAAGTCTTTGATATCAAATGGAACAAATGTTTTGCTAGAGGTAAAGATGAAAGGAACACTGGTGTGAAGGAAGGCATATTAAAATCTTGTCTTTGAAGTTTCAGTCTTTTCTAGAGTTACTCTGGTAATGAGACTGGGAAGAAATATGGCAGATATCAAAACAAAAGAAAAATGACATTAATATTGCCAGTGATCTATTGTCAAGCCTAAAGTGGCCAACTACACCCATTAGAACCAAGTTCAAGTGCCTAGAGAAACTCTCACTCCATAGGATTCCTTGCGGTACAATTCCAGAAAATGGGTTTCTGTCAGATTAGCCAAGGGCAAGTGCAAAGCTCAAAAAGACACACAACTGTAATCCCTGCCAAACAGCCACTGAATAAGAACAAGAAGAGTCACAAACACAACAGCAGGGCAAGGTTCAGTCAGAAGGAAGGGAGGAGCTTCCTGGACCAAATGTGTCAATCAGGCCCTGAAGACAAAAGACAGCTGCATACCACAACAAACTTAGGAAGGACATGGAAAGGCAGAAACCAAAAGACAACAGCAAAGCAAAGCTGGTGGTCATGTGCTGTTCTTTTCAGTTATTCTTACACTGTCAGTAGCATAATCTCGCCCTCCCTTTTCATGTTAAAGATAGTATAACTACAATAGAACAGATACATTTTCTAAAATATTAGCAGAACATTATTGTATTAGATATTTATGTAATGCAGTATAAGACAGAAATCACTAATGTTGTATTGCTTAAAATAACAATTAAAATAAGTATTTTAGAGAGGTATAAAAGCATAATCGTTAAACTCTGAAAAACAAAGTACACTGTATAAAATACCTTAGAAAAAGCAGCTCAATAAGATGGTACATTCTGAAAGAGTGAATGATAGAATGTTCTTTCTAGATTCTCCTATAATGGTAATATCAGGACAGTATATTATTTATCTGTAGTACAACCATATACTTTTTTTTTTGGTACCGGGGATCGAACTCGGGTCCTTGCACTTGCACAGCAGGTGGCGAAACCACTGAGCTAAATAGAACCATATACTTTTGAGTTAGGTGCCTTTCAAAGTACAGTAGCTAAAATCAGGAACAAGACAAGGATGTCCACTATCACCACTCCGGTTCAATATACTTCTGGAAACATTAGTCACAAAAATTAGACAAGAGAAAGAAATAAAAGGAATACAGATAGGAAACAAAGTAGTTAAATTGTCTTTGTAGATGACATGATACTCTATATAGAAAACCCCAAGAACTCCATCAAAAGTCTTCTAGACTTAATAACCAAATTCAGTAGAGTAGCTGGATACAAGGTCAACACACAAAAATCAATAGCCTTCCTGTACACAAACAACAGACTCACTGAGAGAGCAACTGGAGAAACAACTTCTTTCATAATAGCATCCAAAAAAAATGAAATACCTAAGAATCAACCTAAGGAAAGAAATCAAAGATCTCTACTCTGAAAACTACAGCATTCTGAAAAAAGAGATCAAAAAGAATATCAGAAAACGGAAACACATCCTTGCTCCTGGGTAGGAAGAACCAATATAGTGAAAATGGGCATCCTTCCAAAACTGCTATATAGATGCAATGCAATTCCAATTGAAATTTCAACAGCATACTTCACAGACTTTGAGAAAACAATCCAAAAATTCATTTGGAACAAGAAGAGACCCAGAATAGCAAAAGCAATTCTAGGCAACAAACACAAGGTAGGAGGTATCACAATCCCCAACTTGAAACTATACTACAAAGCTACTGTGATACAGACAGTACTGATAAAAGGAACAGACCCAAGGACCAGTGGAACTGATTAGAAGATGCAGAAACAACTCCAGACACACTCGGCTATCTCATCTTTGACAAAGGAGCCAAACACTCTCACTGCAGGAAAGATAGCCTCTTTAATAATATTAATAATAGACTTCTCCCTTCTTTCCCCTCCCTCTCCTCTTCCCTCCCCTCCTTCTCTCTCTCCTTTTCCCCCTTCTCTCTCTTTTTTTTCCTTCTCCTACTTCCTCACTTCTCAGGTATCATGAAATGAGCAGCTTGTTCTACCACACACTTTCAGCCATGATGTGCTGTCAACAGGCCCAAAAGCAACAGGCCCAAACAACCATGGACCAGAACTCCTGAAACAGAGGCAAAATAACCCTTTTCTCTTTTTTTTTTGGTACCGGGGATCGAACTTGGGTCCTTCTGCTTGCGAGGCAGGTGGCGAAACCACTGAGCTAGATCCCTGGCCCAACCCTTTTCTCTTTGTAAGAACCAGAGAACGACCAACTGTGCCAAATGCTGCTTTTAGAGAAAATATGATAAGGTCCAAGAATTGACCAGTGCTGACTCTGGGTTCCTTTATAGAAGACTAGAAATGGTTACAGGACTCCAGACTAAGAAGCTAAAGAGAAGCCTATGTAAATAACTGACGCCTCTCCTGCTGTCCTTTTTCGTTTGGAGACCCTTTGTTTCACATATCTGAGGAGTTTATAACTAGTACCATTATGAATGTGACAAGTTTATTTTCCTTCACAAGCCCAGCTGTGAAGAGACTTCTTGGGTGGAAACAGGGTGATGAAGAAGAAAAATGGGCAGAGAAAGCTTTTGATGCTTTGGTGAAAAAACTGAAGAAAAAGAAAGGTGCCTTGGAGGAATTTGAAGAGGCTTTGAGCTGCCCAGGGCAACCAAGTAACTGTGTCATCATTCCCCGCTCCCTGGATGGCAGGCTGCAGGTCTCCCACCGGAAGGGACTGCCTCACATCATTTACTGCTGTGTGCGGTGCTGGCCTGATCTTCAGAGCCACCATGAACTAAAACCACTGGAGTGCTGCGAATTTCCTTTTGGTTCCAAGCAGAAGGAGGTCTCCATCAACCCCTACCACTATAAGCGAGTCGAAAGCCCTGTTCTTCCTCCAGTGCTGATTCCAAGACACAGCAAATATAATCCTCAGCACAGCCTCCTAGCTCAGTTCCATACCTTGGGACAAAATGAGCCTCACATGCCACTTAACGCCACCTTTCCGGATTCTTTCTGGCAACCCAACAGCCATCCATTTCCCCATTCTCCCAACAGCAGTCACCCAAACTGTCCTGGAAGCAGCAGCAGCACCTACCCTCACTCTCCTACCAGCTCAGACCCAGGCAGCCCTTTCCAGATGCCAGCTGATACACTTCCACCTGCCTACCTGCCTCCTGAAGACCCCATGACTCAGGATGGTTCTCAGCCAATGGACACAAATATGATGGCACCTTCACTGCCCTCTGAAATCAACAGAGGAGATGTTCAGGCAGTTGCTTATGAGGAACCAAAACATTGGTGTTCTATTGCCTACTATGAGCTCAATAACCATGTGGGTGAAGCGTTCCATGCCTCCTCCACAAGCGTGTTGGTGGATGGCTTCACTGATCCAACAACAAGAACCGTTTCTGCCTTGGGCTCCTCTCCAGTGTTAACCGGAATTCCACTATCGAAAACACCAGGCAGCACATTGGAAAAGGAATTCATCTTTATTATGTTGGAGGGAAGGTACATGCCGAATGCCTCAGTGACAGTAGCATCTTTGTGCAGAGTCGGAACTGCAACTACCATCATGGATTTCATCCCACTACTGTTTGCAAAATCCCTAGTGGATGTAGTTTAAAAATTTTTAACAACCAAGAATTTGCTCAGTTATTGGCACAGTCTGTGAACTATGGTTTTGAAACAGTCTATAAGCTCACAAAAATGTGCACTATACGCATGAGTTTTGTGAAGGGCTGGGGAGCAGAATCCAGCACCCCCTGCTGGATTGAGATACACCTACATGGCCCACTCCAGTGGCTGGATAAAGTTCTCACCCAGATGGGTTCACCTCATAATCCTATTTCATCAGTGTCTTAAATGGCCTCAGGCTTCTGCCTCTTGAAAACTATTGAGCCTTGCATGTACTTGAAGGATGGATGAGTCAGACACAATGGAGAGCTGACAAAGGAGCCTTGATAATACTTGACCTCTGTGACCAACTGTTGAATTCAAAAATTTAAAAACCTTGGTAACATACTGTTGATATCAAGAACCTGTTTAGTTTACGTTGTAATATTCTGTTGTAAAGTCAACTAAAATGCAGACTTTTAGCAGGATGTTGTGTATAGTTAAAGAAGAGATGGCCAAGCCAAGGACAAATTATCATTAGAAAAATGGTCCTAAGAGATGCTTTGGTGTTTGGCACTTTAAGGTCATCATTTGGCGGAAGTTTAGCATAGATAGTCTTTCTGAAGTGTGTTTTTATCAGGTTTAGAGCCCTTGGTGAGATTTTTCATGGATTTTCATAATATTTTAAAACTATTTGTTCAGTAATGGTTTCTTTTAAGTAAAGGTTAATCTTTATGATATACATAGTAATCTTTCTAAAATTGTATGCTGACCATACTGCTGTCAGAATAATGTTAGGCATATGCTCTTTGCTAAATATGTATGTACAGAATATTTGGAAGTTAAGAATTGATTAGACTAGCGAATTTAGGAATATTTGAGGAGGGTGGGGGGAGAGGGAAATGACAACTGCAAATGTAGAATATGCTGTAAAACTTCAGTTTGTTGCCTTAAACAAACTGATGTCTGAATTTTGCTGTGTTTCAATTTTTTTTAGAGATTTTATCCTATCTTTTGGTTTTGTTTTGTTTTTTGGCATTCTTTTATCCTATCCTCTCCAAAAAGTAGTTATATAGCTGGTTAATTCATATAACAGTGAGAGTAAATGAGTGATTCCTGCCATACTGAAATTGACTGACTGTATATTTCAATACCAATTGTATGGAGTGCTTGAATTTAATAAGCAGTTTTTATGGAGTTTACAGAAATAGGCTTTAATTTTCAAGTGAATTGTTTTCCAAACCAAGTAACTCTGTTAAATATTTGGAGGAGTTAAAGAACATCCCTGTTTAAACTCGTTTCAAACTTTTAAAAATTTTTTTGTACTGTTTGGTTTTTTGCCTCTGTTAATCTTTTATATTCATTTAATGCTCTCATACATGAGTACTTTTATTCCAAAAGTAGTGGGTTTTCTCTACTGGAAATTTTAAATAAACCTGTCATTATTGCTTACTTTGATTAAAAATAATATTAATAATAATATTTAATAATACTTTAAAATAATTTCTTTTAAAATAATATTTTAATAATACTTTAAAATAATATTTTCAGTGCACCTGCATTTTGACTGCAATCTGCCTCCTGAAGTCCAGTATGGGATTTCTGTTTGTGGATTCATATCAGCACTCAGTGTTTCAGACTTTGTGCATTCTCTAAGTTTAGTGGGATTTGCTTGGGCATCATTCCAGGTGAGGGATCAATACGAACAAAAAGCACCAATGGACAAGGAAAGAAAGTTAAAGGCAAATAAACAGGCCCAATTAGGTAGAATATGGGGCCCAGGATAACTCCAGGGGCTACTGCCGGAAAGGTCAGCTGAGTAGAGTTTGTGAAAGATACTGGTTGCTAAGGAAGGGGCTGGAACCTCACTTGGAAGGCTGTATGGAGAAAGGATTATTGTAGGCAGTAGTTTAGGAAAATTTACCTGATAGCAATGTGCAAAGTAAACTGCAAAAAAGAACATTTTTGTTCTCCCCTTCTCCTTCCTGCTTTCTTTTCTTTCCCCCATTTCTCTGCATAGACCCTTAAGTGCTCAGTCCTGCAAGCCCAGTCAGGGCTGATGTTGTAAACATTTCAGTTTTCCCCCTAACCTTGAGTAGCTTCACCTATCTTGTTAATCATAGGTAAGTCGGGAAGGAGTTTAAAATAATATCTAAGAAAATAGACAGCTTATAGGTATTACTGTACAGAAAATAAGTTTATAGTGTTGAAAAGAAGGGTAAGAAAATAAAGTTTTAGAAAAGTGAGAAAAATTCAAGGATAGAGGAGAAACTCAAGGAAGTGAAGTCTTTCCTTAAAATTATCTCAAGGTTGACATATTTATAAACAAAATTAATCTATAATTTTCCACATTATTAAAACAATAGAAAAGACTACCAATACAGCATCAATGATTGAAAGATATTATCATTCGAATGTGGTAAGTCAGAAGGTAGAGTAGTCTCAAGATGGATCTGATGCTCAACAATGACATCAAAAGCTGAGGCTCCTTCAGTCCTTCCTCTCTGCCACCCTTAGTACATATGTGCTGCTTTTCCTCCTGATCACAAGATGGCTATCACAGCACCAGACATCACATTTTCATTTGACACTATGCAAATGAGGAATAGAGGTTGGGGTTGGAGTGAGGATTATTTCATTTCTTCTACAGTTTAACAAGGAGAAAAGTCTTTCCTAAGCCCTCCACTAGAATTCTCATTATTTGTCACTGACCAGGACAAGGTTAAATGCCCTCTTGTAAACTGGTCACTGTGGAAGGTGGAAAGGATCACCATGACTAAGGTCAAACATGACTGGACTCCTGGACACACTGTTGCCTCAACTAAATTAAAAGAGCAATAGGAAAACGAATGACTGATGGATAAGCAAGTAACCTTCTCTGCCACATGGAGGAGCAGGAGAATTGATAGTGAGACTACCAGGAAATTATGGAAACTTTATGGGACTCGTGTCTAATAAGTTCCAGAATATCCAGCCCATGTCTGTCTGTCACCATTGATTATCTGGCACCAACATTACATGCTGTAGCTGGTGAAAAGAAGGCAGCAAGCTGAATAGGAATTAAGCCTGTGGAAAACCATGCTGATGTTAAGAGAGGTTTCTTTATCAGAGAGCTGAAAGGACAGGGTTTATCTTCAGCCAGCCAAAGTGATGATGAAATCGTGCTGTGCATTGTCCGGTGTGCTGATGGACAGGAAAAGTCCAGCCAAATATAGGTGACCACCAATGAGAAAAGGATGTACACCCACAACAGCCCCAAGAGTGCCCTCTGAGGACAATCCTTTAATGCCTTCCACAACTATTTATTGAGAACCAAGTATGTGTCAGGCCTTGTTCTGCAATACACCTGCAATACACTAGTGAGCAAAACCAAAACTTTCTTGCTCTCCTAAGCTTACATTCCAGCAAGATCCTAGGTGAATTACACAGTGAGTAGCAGGAGCTCAGTGTTATGGCAATGTGCTCAGTGTTATGAATCAGCAGTCCTGTGGGGACTGTGGGGTAAACCGAGTGATCAGGGCCAATCTCACTGAGGGGATATTAGAGCCAGATGCCCTCCTCTTGAAGGAGGTGAAGGAGATGACTAAAAGAAGACTTATGGGAAGTCCATCACTAGAATTAGCACTCTCATTTCTTACTCTGTGTAGGAAAACTATAGATGATACAGTTGTACTTAATGTATTACATATAAGACATCTTTTAAGTAATCTACTTTTTTAAAAAAGAAGAGTTTGCTTCCATCTGAAAGAGCTATCAACCCAGATGGTTTTCTTAAAAAAATATATAGTGATCTCTATTGGTACACCCATCCACCTTCAAGGTAATGTGGGCTCCGTGATTTCAGGACACCACGGGGGATTGGAGTTCAACCCTTTCTCAGCATCTAACCAGCTGTGAATCTTGGAAAACCCATCTACCCTCTTCTGGCCTCAGCTTTCTCTTCTCAGATTGCAGGAGCTGAATGATACCCAGGATTCTTCTCAGGTCTAAACTCAAGTGACTCCTGGGTAAAGAGCCCGCTTAGCACGGGTTTGCAGATAGTTTTCTCCTGGCCCTGGGGAGGGTGCAGTGTGCTCTGCTCTGCAGCCCATCAAGAAAACAAGGCTGCAGGTACTGAAGAGCCACCTAATGACTCAATGGGCTTTAAAACAGGCTTCTAGGTTTTAATTTTCTTTTATAGCAGATTCCCTGGGGTAAAGTGTACTTTGCAGTGGATAATAAGCACACAGAATATTTCAATTGCTGCAGGAAATCTTATTTGGAGATCAGGTTTAAGCCACATTTCTCTGGTAGTTTTTACTATCAAAATAAAGGAAGAGCCTCAAAAGAATGTTTACATAGACATTAAATCTGTTGGAAGGTCAAAAGTATCTAAGAGTTAAGCTTCTATAAATATTTAAGACAGGGTGAAATCAAATACTACTAATAATAATCTTTTTCCAGTAGAGATGAAACAAATCAGAAAAATCTCTAGGAACACTTTTATCTTAAACTGTTAACTTTATGATCAAGTCAGTGAATCAAACCATAAAAATTGAGGCGATGAATTACATAACCCATTCAAGCACAGTCAGCCCTATATGGGTGAAAAGGCTCACACTGAGGATGCCAAAGAGTTCCTAGCAATGCTGTCACAAATGTCCAGGCTACACAAAACAAAAGTTTTCTTGTCTGAATTTTTAGGATTCAGTTACACTTACTCCTATTATATGCATGCATCCTAGTGTTATACATTATTCTAGCTTTCTTTGATTATGCACCAGCTATCACATGAGATGTTTTGTTCAGATCATCTTCATCTTCTCAATAGGTCTGAAGAGGAGCAATTGTTTGGTTTGTTATAAAGTGGTAGAAACTGAGGTGTCAAGAAGCTAGGTGTAAGCTGTCAACTATTTTTCCTCCAAATGTTAAAAAACTGCTGAAGAAAGACTCTAGTCTTTTGAGAATGAACATTAATTCACATATTCATTCAGGAACACATTCTATTTGCAGCATGCACCACTCTAAGGAAATTCCCACAGCTCAGTCCACTCCTCTCCTCTTATGCAGTTTTCAGTGGAGAGAGAAGCTCAGAGAAACAGTACGCTCACTTGTGTCTTTGCCTCCTTTCCCTGATGTTCCCTCCATCTTGCCTATCCCGGGCTAAATTGTAAGATTTCCTTTCTGGTTCCTTTCAGAAACTTTCAGAAGAGATTTCATTACAAGTGGAATCACACACAAGAAACACAATTTTAGTAAGGAAAGTAAAACAGAAAAATTATCAGAATGTTTTTACCTTAGCATATGACATTTCTAATAATCTACATAGAAGGATTTTTTTTCCCAGCATCCTCCTAAGTGCCTCTTGAAAACCTGGGTGACATGTGAGATAGCTACTGACTAATTTGTTCTGGCAGAAAAATGAGTTCACCATTACTGAAAATATGTTTCCTATCACCAGATCGTATTAGGTCATTGAGTGGCTTTTTACTGGTGGAAGGAAGTAGAATTTACCTCCTCTGAAACATTATGGAAAGGAAAGAAATAACATTTTGACCCACACCAACATTAGCAAAATGAAAATCTAAGTCAATTTTCTGTAAGGGGATGTTTCAATGGTTTGCATTTCCATAGTTGTACATCAATTTGAAATTTTTTAAGTAAGGTGAATGAAGAAGGGTACATGAAACAGACTGTGAATAAACAATTGTGAAAAGCCAAGTATAAGCAGCTTTCAGCTTAGTGACTGTGATAATGCCATTTCTCTAGAGAAGGTCTAAATATAGAGGAATAATGGGTAGCAGTTTACCACACGCTATGTAACTCCCTAAACCAGCAGGGGCTGGGCGCTGAACAGGAGGATTGCAATTTCAGAGGCTGATTAAGGATGCAGCCCTGGCAGGTTCCAATGGGTGTGGCAGGGTGGGGGAGGGATCCCATCTCATTCCTTTCTCTTCCATCCACACATGGTGTGGGTAGCTGCAGTGTAAACTGCCCATGTGAATGATCAGACTGTTACGGGGAAATGAAGAGAGCTCTTCATTATTCTTTTGGAAATAAAGAAGGATAAAATCCAGTGATCAAAGAGTCTTTTCATTTCTCTACAATTTGTCAGCACAGTTAGGATGCTGGCTTCCTTTCCATAGGTGAGATTACTTCCCGCTGACATCAAGAGGGGATAGAGTGGACAAATGTGTGAAAATGGAAATTAAGCTCGAAGGGTAGCTTTTGTTTTGATGTTTGCTAGACGTCCTTTCTGTGTTAAAATTAGATGTCTTGACTACTGGAAGCCATGGGATCTAAATGCTGAGAATGCAGGGCAGTATTCCCTAGACAAATCTCCAGATCCATAAAACAACTGTCAGTTTTGATAAAGAATGACTGCCTGGACTTTGTCTTTAGCTACACAGAATAGAAAAGTCTGATAACTTAGCATAATGTTTGTGTAAGCTATGCCAAAGAGTAACAGTCACTTTCATACTAATGAAAAGCAACCTGGTCAAAGTCACACCAATAAATGCATATGTAATTAGAGATTTGAAACATTTAAAGAGAAAAAAATACATATCAAAGCTTCTTTCATTGATGACCTTAATCAGAGATGCCTTATTGCAGATCCCTCACATGCCTCAGGGCAAAACTTTAACCCAGTGAAATGAGATGGGATGTAGCTGGTTACTTACACAGTTTATTGTTTTTAGATGGAATTGAACTTTTTTTTTCTTCTCAGAGTTACAGGTTTATAGAAATTTTGGATTTTGGAGGCGGATTGGTTGCACAGTGACTTAGATTTGCAATTTCTAATTAAACTTCCTTCATATCATTTCTAGAAAAGTAACAAGCTTAATCTGTAGCACTTAATCATTGAAATTTGTTTTGACATTTTAAAAACATGGAACCTAGTACTGAGATGTGATTGCTTTGTGACAGATTTGCAAGGAAAGTGACATGTTGCATGAGAGTTTTTAAACAGACAAAAGAAGGGACTAGTCTGTTGGGGGAAGGGAAGATAGAGAAGATCTTAATGTCAGAAAACTAAGGAAAGACATGACTCTGAGTTTGGCTCCCTCTGAGGTCTAACCTTGCACACATTACCTCTATTTTCCCTGCTTTATCATGCTTTGCTGTTCTACCTCTTTAGATATAAGAGGAGAGAAAGCAAATTTGACTTGTGAAAGTGAGTTTTCTAAGTAATAGCCAAGGGAGAGGGATTGGGGAACTCACGCAGGAGGAGGACGGGTTCCCCAGATCCCAGATGTTGATGGGACACTCGGATACTGTCTGCAAGGACAGAGGGAGTTAAGAATCATAGGAGCATGCTCAGAGCTTCTTCTGGCCCCTGTACTCTTTCCTTTACCAGGCTGTACATATTCAGAGGCTACATAACTGACAAACCCACCATTCTCCTCCCCTAGTGTAATAGCAAAGTAATAAAAAGGTCCCAGTATTAATAATTTACATCAGCAATGAGTTGTTTTCTTTCTTGGGAGGGCTGGGGCAAGAGTACAAATGAAAACCTGCATAGTATATATTTAAATATTTAATCCTTATAAATCAACGTAACAAACTGTGAAGTGAATTATGTCGAAGTATCTTATCATGAAAAATATGTATCTTTATAGCAACCTGAAAAACCATGTTTGAACTCAGAATTCTGAGACTTAGAAGTCTGCACTGGAGCACAGTAGTACAGACAGCCCTTCATCCTGTCCTGCTTCTGCACACCCTACCCTGTCCATCCAAGCTCTGTAAGTATGGCTCCTGGGTGGAGGAGAAATCTAAGAGTAGTTGCAGGCTCTAGGTGCAGACTTGTGACTATTTAGGCAAGAAAGGTCCCTGTTATCCAAACCATGGAGGTGAATTTGCAAATATGGAATCCATGAATGATGGAGATTAACTAAAAAAAGGGGTTTTTTTGTTTGTTTCCTGTCAAAAATGTGCTGAGAAAAAGTAATAATGGGGAACACAGAAAAACTGGAGTTATTATTTCTTCCAACCGTCCCAGGGCAAAGGAGCCCAGAATTTACAAAATTAGTGTTGAATCACTCTTCTAAGAAGGAGAGAGGACAATTCCTTTTCTGTTTTTTGTTTTTGTTGTTGTTGTTGTTGTTGTTGTTGTTGTTGTTGATAGGTCTCTGGGTAGGGTGGAGAGAAAAACTCAGCCCAGGGATTTACATCATATTAGTGATCACTGTCACCTACGGTACATACCATGCACCGTATAACTTTCCAAGTGCATTCATGCACCTCATCACTACCTCCTGGGGTAAGAAGTGTAGTAAGAGTAGATGGAATAAATAGGTTGTTATGATCTTCATTTTCAGATGAGGAAATCAAGGCTGAGAAAAAGGTGTAGTCAGGGACAGAAGCCACAGAGGAAAGAGACCTGGAGGCTGGTCATCCAGTGCATTCTCTCTTTCCTGCTGTCAGGTGGTCCTGGGATGTAACCATCTCAAAAATCCCAGAGAGGGGCTCCTCAATCCACTTGAAGTGAGTCAGGCAGGAGGCCAAGCTGCCATCCATAAAAACTGACATATTATTGCAATTGCTTGAGCATTCCTGCCAAAAGCTACCCTTTACATCTTTTATTTGTATTCCTTTATTTGGTGATGTTACCTAGTTCTTGAAGTTGTTAGATGGAAAGTCTATAGAACCAATTAAGTAGAGACTCATTTTTCTGATCTACCCGGCAAATCATAGGCATAATACCTTACTGGTAAGCAAAGCACCTGGGCCAACTACTATTTCCTTTATAGAGAAATAAAGAGAAAAAGAGGATACACCAAATGTCATTTCACTACATAGTTTCTTTGATCTGTTTGTCACTTGCAAATGTCTTTCCTTTGATCTATGAATGATCTGCTTGCTATAGGCTAGGCATTATATTAACAATTTTACCTGAAATTTCATTCCATCTAGATCAGTCCTATAGGGGTGGCGTTCTCCTTCCATACAGGAGAAAGCTAAAGCTTTGAGAAGTTAATTAGCACAGCAAAGGTCACACAGATAATGAATGGCTGAGCTGGGAAATAAATCTCCATCAGTCTACTCCTAAGGCCATACCCTTAATCAGATATTAACCTGAGCACACTGGTAGGTTCATCCTAATATTAGTACATATTTTGCAGGGCTAATATGAAAATTAAAAGAGATGACTATGTGAAAAACGTTGAGGAAACCATAAATCCCCTATAAAGGCTTGCTGTAATTATTTCTCTCAGTTTTAACAGGGTGAGCTCTACTGCCCTTAGTGGCCAAATCTATATTAAACCTATAGTTCATTCTTAACCCACCAAAGTTTTGTTTCCTGCTTTTCTCCATAGCCAAAGGGAAACTGAAAAGAAGCCTTTTGTAAAAAGGTCTAACACCTGCTGCTAAAGGGTGCTAAACTATTTGGATCATCAGAGAAATACAGACTCACTTACGAAAGACGTACATTAATTTGGACATTGTTTCCCTACATAAACCAGGCATAAGGAGGCAAGCAACCCAGGGAAGGCTAATTATGCTGAGAGTAGAAGCACTTATTATAAATGATCACCATGTAATTATCCACAACTTCCCTGGAGTCTGTAGCCTGAGGCTACTCTTAGAAGGTGCCCCTTCCTCACTAAGTATAAGGAGACTGAATGGCTTCAATAAGTTGAACAGGGCATGTGTCTGTATCTTATGGCTGGGTTACTGCCCCAGGGTGTACTTCTTTTTTTTTTTGGTACCGGGGATCAAACTTGGGTCCTTGCACTTGAGCAGCAGGCAGCGAAACCACTGAGCTAAATCCCCCGCCCCAGAATGTACTTCTTATGTGGTGAAGACTTCAATGCTTATGGCTGAAGTACACAACAGATGGGATGTGCGTGTGGTCTTTAGCTAGATCCACATCCCCCTTTCTATAATAGCACAATATCTTTTTGCAAGTGTGTGGGTATAACACATCTGACTTCTTTTCTTAAGCAAAGTGTATACTGAGCAAGTTAATGCACTGTGCAGGCTGTGACATTTTCCCATGAGCCTCTGAGCTATATGTTAGCTGCCAGGAGGTCCCACTAAAGACAGGTAACAGCACTTAAAAGAAGCAATGGCAGAAGTCTGGACAAGTGTGTGGAGAGACACAGACACTTCCATGAGGGCATGATTGCCTACAAGTTTAATCAATTCTCCTTGTTTTCATTCCAGCTCACATTTATCTTGGTGGCAGCAGCTACAGATTTGAAATCCAACCTCTAAACCTAGGCAATTGCAGTTGTGTTCGCCTGCACAAGATGTGTAAACAAGCTATTCTTCGAGTCTTAATTGAACTATAAGGAGCCCTGCAAAGTGCTGGCTGAAGGTCAGTCAGGGGCATGCTTTCCAGTGGTGTCCAGATGCACTTCAGTGTATGGGATGGAGACAGCTGAAACAATTACAGTCATGGGCCTGTTGTGATCATAAGTATTACAGTCAAGCTGCTATTTATTGAGCCTTCATATATAATAGCATGCTTTATGTACTATCTCATGTCCTCCTTTAAATAACACTACAAGGTAACTAATATTATTTTTACCATGTATGGATGAGGAAACAGAATAAGTAACTTGACAAAGGTTACTGGGGGAAAGTTCTAGATTGGAATCTGGGTCTGAGTCATATTCTGATCCACCAAGACTTACCAAACCTGTCTTAATCACTTTCCTTGTCACTGACAAACAACATCTAACACCTCCAACTTAGAGGGGGAGCAGTTTATTTTGGGCCACAGTTACAGGCTATGATTGCTGGCTTCAAGGCAGAAAATGGCACAGTACAGAGGCATAGTGGAAGAAAAGCTGTTCATGTCATGGTGCAAGAGGCAGAGAGTGAAGGGAGGAGTGAGGGAAAGAGATACACCCTTCCAGGTTATAGGTGAAGTGACCTGACTCTTTCCACCAGACCTCCACCTCCTAACAGCAAGTCAACTACAGCTCTCCCAATGCCCAGTCCTGTTCCTAAAGCCCTGCCCTTAAGCACGCGAGGCCTTTGAGGGACATTCTCGATATAAACCCTAACAAAACCAGAACCTCTTTGGAATGTACCTACAGAAAACACAAGGGCTTTAGGGAACCCTAAAATCATCTGAACTGATCAACACATTTAAAATTTTTGTAATCAGAGAAGAACCCTTTGTAATCAGTCTTTTTACTCACTTTTGAGTAATCTCAATATTCAGTTGCAGTACTTTCAATTCTTCTCCATAAGTCACATATTTTGATTCTTCAACTACATAGTTGATTATAGTTAAATAAGTTGATTACAATTATGGAAACTTGGGGACAAGCATTTTGGGAGTAACCCTTTTTAAAGCATTAACAAGATTTGCCAGATATACCAAAAAATGCTAGCAAGTAGTTTAGAGAAGGAATTCATTTGTCTCTAGGGAAAGACCCACAGCAAAATCATCCTTCTCCTGTGCTCCTGCCAGTCATACCTGCACAACCATCTGGAAGGAAGCCCTACAGGTGATCTCCTCCATTGCAGTCTGGCTTCCCAACACAATTTGCTCATGAGGTTACCAGATGTGTCTCTTCAGAAGCCAGTCCATTGGAGAAAGGATGTTAAGAAAGGCAGGGCAAGTATTACTTAATCAAGATGAGGGGAATAATTCTTTGCCCATGCCATGCTCAGCCGTCCTCAAATCCTGTCAATGCATCTCAATATCTCCTTAAGTTGTATCATCCATTCCATAGGGACTACAGCAGGGTACAGAGTACCACCCCAAAGTACTTTCTCCCTGGAACCTCAGAATGCGACCTTATTTGGTCTAGGGTCTTTATGGACATAATTGGTGAAGATGAGGTCATAAATCCAATGGCTAGTGTCTTTATATGAAAGGAGAGGACGTGCAGAAACACTGAAGAAAGGCCATATGAAGGCAGAAGCAGAGATGCAAATGATGCAATTGCAGTGCAAGGAGAGCCAAGGATTTCTAGGAACTGAGTGAAAGAGGAGAGGAAGACTTCTTCAGTGCCTGCAGAGGGAGCACAGCCCTGCCAATACCTTTACTTCTGGCTCACCTTTACTCACTGCGGTAGAGTTAGTTTCTGATGTTTTAAATCCCACAGTTTGTGGTGAATTGTTATAACATCCATAGGACACTAACTTGGGGCCTGCCCCACACTTGGTCCACGCTTGCATTCTCTTTTGCAGGGATTGTTCTCACTACAGCCTCCCAACCCATCTCTCCCCTAGGTGCCACCCCACACCTGGCCCTGCAATGTGCTTTACTTTGCCAACAGAGTCATCTTCTTTAAACCTGGATAAGCTCCCAAGGACACACTGATTCAGAAATTCTGCTTTCTAGATTTTTCCAGAAACAATCAAATACATATCAATTTTTCATATGAGAACATTTCTTGGTCAATTAAAATAAGGAAATATTAGAAGCAATGCAAATGACCAAATGCTTGGAAATGGTTGAATAAATTATCATACTTTCATATGACTGAACATCATATAGTCATTAAAACTATGTTTTTGAATTAACTTGTGAATATAATTGGGCTACAAATGCTGTCAAAAGCAGCATAAAACAACCTCAGGTAACAGAATTTCAGTTTTGTTTTAAACATATTTGTATAGATAAGAGATTAGACAAAAAGATATAATTTTGGTTATCTCTCAGGAGTCACTGTTGAATTTTTATCTGCTATTTGGTTTATCCATACATTGCTGGAATAATCATGTAGTATGTTCATAATAAGAAAAATAGCAATATATCTTAATCATGTCTTGCACTAGGAGCACAACTTCTCCTGTTATCTGAGAAATTATTTCTGATTTCATTTTTTCCAGATCCCCTTTTGTTGCCAGTTCAGAGAGTCCAGGTGGTTGACTATCAGAGTGTTCCATCTCATTTCCCTTTGGGGTTGCTGTAGGTGATCTGGAAGTCTGGTTTTGAGACTTATTTACGTGTTTTCTCATTTTGACTGGGCGGGGGGGCGTTGGCGCCTGCACGGATTACTTCCTCTGAGCTGGGTGAGGTGGGACAGGGGCTGGGAGCAGCAGTAGGGATGGTGACCCAAAAGCCCTTTCCTGTGGGCTGGGAGCAGCGGGAGGGATGGTGGCCCCAAAGCCCTTTCCTGTGGGCTGGGAGCAGCGGGAGGGATGGTGGCCAGGAAGCCCCTTCCTCTGGTCCAGGAGCAGTGGGATGGCAGCTCAGAAGCCCCTACCTCTGGGCCAGGAGCAGTGGGAGGGATGGTGGCCCAAAAGCCCCTTCCTCTGGGCCAGGAGCGGCGGGACAGAAGGTGGCCCAAAAGCCCTTTCCTCTGGGCTGGGAGTAGCGGGAGGGATGGTGGCCAGGAAGCCCCTTCCTCTGGACCAGGAGCAGTGGGATGGCAGCTCAGAAGCCCCTACCTCTGGGCAAGGAGCGGCGAGACTCAGTACTGTGGTCTGGTGGTCGGGTGTCCTCTGCGTCTTTGTAGTGTGGAACCAGGTGGCTGTACAGAGGAGCCGGGGCGGGGTGGGGGGGTTGTTCAGTGGATTGTTGCCTGGGCACCAATGGGAATATATCTTATTCAAAAACTTCAGAAGTCATCTGGCACAGTGGCTTTCAAGCGATTTTGACCACATCTCATAGGAGGAAATACAGTTTGCCTGATGACTGTAATAGGATGAATAATCTATACACATGAAGTTGTCCAGGTCCTTGATCCCTGGAATCTATGAGTTTGACACTTTACAGATCAAATGGGACTTTGCAGATGGGATTAAATTAAGGATCTTAAAATGGGGAAAGGCTCCTGAAATATCCAGGTAGACTCAGTGTCATCACAGGGGTCCTTATAGAGTGGAGATGGAAGGTCCAGAATGAGCAGGAGGAGATATGAGGATGGAAGCAAGAGGCTGGGGTAAGGAAGGGCCAAGAAGCAGAGAATGTGGACAGCTTCTAGAAAGTGGGAAAAGCGAGGAATCAGATTCTCACCTGAGCTTCCAGGAGCAACACGGCCCTGCTGACACCTTGACTTCACACATCTGACTTCAGAACTGTAAGGGAATAAATGTGTGTTATTTTAAGCCACTACATTTGTGATAAAATTTACCAGTCAATGGAAAGGACAATGACCAGCTGTCTCAGTTACTTTTCTCTCATTTCTAAGACAAAATACCCAACACTCAAAGTTAAAGGGAGAAAGATTTCTTGAGCTTACAGTTCATAGAGGTTACAGTTCATAGAGGTTTCAGTTCATAATTGGTTGGTTCCAAGGCAGAGTGGCCATGGCAGAGGGGAGTCACAGAGGAGAAACAGTTTATGGTGCTTACATGGTAGCAAAAGCAGCAGGGAACCTTAACAGGATCTTCCTGCACCTTTTATTTTATTCTGACTACCAGGATTAGGACAGAGCCAAACCAATCAGTGTACTGGTTTAGTAATCACAAACCCTTAATCTCAGCAGCTTCAGCCACCTTTGAAAAAGCCCCACACCTATGACCACATAAGGCTTTGGGGGGACATGTAGAACCAAACCATAACACCAGCACAAATACATGCACACTGAAACAGAAAGTTTGCAAACAGTGTTTACTATGGTATTTTCTTTCTTATTGCCTTGAGTTGAATTGTGTTCCACAGAATATATACACTGAAGCTCTAACTTCCAGTATCTCAGAATGTGGTTTTATTTGGAAATAGGGTCTTTATAGAGGCAATCAAGTGAAAATGAGGTCATTATATGGTTGGTGTCTTTGTAAAAAGGGGAACCTGGAACAGGGAGACAGGCACATCCAGAGGGAAGATGCAGTGAGGAGACACAGGAAGAGGCCCTATATATTCCAAGCAGAGATCTGAGTGATGCTGTCACAAGCCAAGGGATACCTGGGGCTCCAAGACAGGGGAAGTGTCAGGGAAAATCCTTCTCTATTGGTTTCAGAGGGATCATGGCCTGCTGTTGGTACCTTAATTTCAGATGTCTAGCCTCTACAACTGAAAGACAATACATTTCTATTGTTTAGAATCACCTAGGTTTTGCACTTTGTTACAGCAGCCCTGGGAAACTAGCCTACCTGTTCTGTTTTGTATTGTTCTTTTCTGCTCTATTCTACTTAAGAAAATATATCTCCAAATCTGCCAATTATGAATGACATCATTGGCCCCCATAGCTCTTTCCAAGCCCTTTCCAGGCTGGCCCAGTCTAATTTTCTAGTTGACCCTTTGCAAACCCAACCTGACATCTCTACTATGAGCCATCATTCCCAAAATATTGAGGACCCGGGACATGCTCTTGGCTTGAGCTGCTACTTTTCCCCTCAATGGCTCTTCATTTTTCAATGCCACCTTCCTGTCACCTCTGGTGAGATTCCCCTAGCTCTTTAGGAATGAACTTGTTCCCTGCTGTCTGACTCCAGAGCACTCTTTATTGGTCCCAATTACAGCACTTAGCATATTGTATTGTGAGATTGATTTATATGTCTCCTGGATGCCCTCCCTGGGTGAACTGCAAGTTCCTTAAGGAAGACTTTTTTCTTTTTTTTTTAATGTCTAGCATAGAACCTGGGATACAACAAATTCAAATAGAGGGTGATACTGTAATCTTCCCAGAAAAGGCATCAGTGTCTTCTCAGCATCTTCCTTGGCAACAGTACCACCCTGGGCAGAGGTTCTCCTCAATTCATAGGCCTTAAAAGCCACTATAATTTCTTAATCTATTCAATGGGTCAAAGAAGGGATGTATGAAGGGAGAAAGAACACTGTGCTATTAGAATGAAGATCACTAGTAAAAGGAATATGTACAGGACCATTATCAACAATGAACAAGATCTGGAAAGGTATGTTATGCTACAAATAGTACTGTTCCATTTCACCAGCACAGGCTTCAGCAGAGTTTCTTGGAGGAGGACCTGGGTCATCTGTGACTTCTATAGGACACACAGAAGGCCCTGGGGCCTTATTGTGCCAGATCCCAAAGGGTATCAATTTGCAGCCTACAGCACTGTCCCCAGCAGGACTGTTACCTTGTCCTTAAGGGCCACTGACTTGTCCTTATGGATGAAATTGCTTTTTCAGACATCTGTTTTGGGAACAAAGAAGTTTCATTCATATGGAAGATCTGCTTGGGAAAACAGTTTTCCTCCACAATCGCCTTATCTAAAATTTAGCCTATCTAGAATTTCCCAAAGATTTTCAATTATCTTCACATCAGCTCTCACAGACTCTCATTTTCACATTACATAGTGAATAATGATTCTTGAATTGTTTAAACCACCCAGAGCTAGCAGAAATTCAACACAGCAGTTAGGTCCCACTTTCCTTTCAACATCACAAAGTCTTTTTGCTTTGATCATGATCACCATGGGGCTGAGAGAAATGTGCTTCCCTTTCCAGTCTTGAGTCCAAGTCATTCAAAGTTATCTGATACAGGCCTTTCTTGAATTTTTGTCTCATTTCCTTGATCATAGCTATGGTGGAATGGGACATGCCTGACCGGCATGCAATGACCATTACTGATTTTCCACCTTTTGGTCCTTAATCACTTTTAATTTTGTCTCCAGGTCAGCCATGACATGGCCTCTTACCAGCAACACTGGCAGTGGATTATAGATGCTTAGGAATCATGATGAACAAAACAACATGAGATTAAATAAAACACAAAGGAAAATGATGCAATCAAGAGATACAGTAAACACAAGATGTATGAGGCTGCTACCAACTTAACATGGCACACTGTTTTACAGTAAAGATCTTTTAAAGTAGGAGTATAAAATAGTGATAAAATACAGTAAACCAATAACATAGTTATTATCATTATTAAATATTATATACTATACCTAATTGTGTGTGCTATCCTTTTATATGACTGGCAGTACAGTAGGTTTATTTATATCATTACCACCACAAACACATGACTAATGTGTTTTTCTACGACATTATAATCTCACTAGGCCATAGGCATTTTTCAGCTCCAATATACTTTTATGGGGCTACCCTTCTATATGGGGATCCATTGTTGACATCATTTTACAACGCATGACTATTTTAATAAACATAATTTTTTCTTTTAGTGAATGTATACCATTTTTCACTCAGGGGACCTAAAACAAAAATTAAAGTGGAAATGTATCATTTAACATTCAGAAAACTAAATGATTGTAAAATAAATTTAAACTTTCAAATAATGTTTTTATAAGTTGCCACATTTAATATTTCAGTAAGATTTTTGATACATCCTGTTTTAAAGAAGAATGCTAAAATATGTGTTCATTCTGTGTTGACTATAAAATTCATCATGGCCCATTGGGGCCCAGGTATGCTTGGCTAGTAGCTGCCGTTGTACTTAGTTCCACAGGGCCCTTTCCAGGGCCCACATGTTTTGTCTTCCACTTCTGGCTCTTAATGGGCTGCACTTTCCCCAGTAGTGTGAGGGGTCTATGGAAATATGTACATTGTGCCCCTCACCCCCAAGTTCATACCTCCCCAAACCTTGTTCTGAGTGTGCAGGATCATCACATTCTCTTCCCAAGTAGCAGTGAACCCGCTTCAAGATCCACCACCAGCAGCTGTGTTGTTGCCCAATGACTATATTCCCATGGACAGACAGTATTTCTTTTGTTCTTCTTACTGTGGGCCCAGGAGTTCTTTAGGGGTGGCTCCTCCTGAGAAGCTGGACTGAGCTTCCATCTGTGGGCTGGTGCCCTGCAGAAAGAGAGAGGTGGCTGCAGGCCTGGAGCTGGAAACCAGCTCTCCCTGCTCCACTATACTTAAGTACAGAACATCCTGGAGTTTGAACCTGGTCTTTCATCATTACAAAAATATATCTGTCAGGGTAGGAAGGTGGAATCTATGGTATCTAATACTTTGTTAACTTTACCTGGTAACTTTTCAGTATTTAGGCATCTGGTTTATGGACCTTTATTTGTACTCTTGCCCTGGGCCCTACAAACATTCAAGGTGAGTTGGTCTTGGTCTTAAAGAAAAAAAATTTTTTTTCTTCTCACCAACAACTTTTTCTCCTCAGAAAGGTGAGTAGAAAGTACTTATATGTGTAATTATGATGGCAAGTGATGGCTGCAGTCACTGACTACACTATTGACCTGTTGTTTTTCATTTAGTCCTCACAATAAACCAGTAGGGTAGGTACTTAGGAGAAAAGTGAGATTCAATGACATTAAGAAATTTGTTTCAGGCCACAAAGCTGGTGCTTCAGTTAGCCTTAGTTGCATAACAAATTACCCAACATTGAATGTGGCTGAAAACAGTAATGATTTTTGCCTCCTTGGTTGGTGGTGGGTTGGCTAGGCTGGTATTGCCCGGTCTCCATCCTGCAGCTGCACTTAGCCTGAGAATGGGCAGGACTGGAAGCTGGGAGCGGTGCAAGGACCCCTCTCACTTGCCTCCCAGGTGGTGCTGCCGCCTCTGGCAATGATGCCCTTGCCTGATTTTGTCTTATCTACTCACCATTGCACACCTGGTGACTGTTACTAACGTGCACTCAGATCACTTACAAGTGAGGTGAGCCTGAAGGGGTTCCTTAGGCTAAGTCTGTTTTCCACTCACAGAATGGGGATAATTATAGTCAGACACATAAGGTTGCTATAAGATTGCAGCGCAGTAATGCGAGAATAGCTCTTGGCACATTGTTAACATTTGCTCACCATTAATGTGATTGGGTTGTGGCTGGTCAATGAAGGAATGTTAATTTTTTAAGCAGAGGAGTGAAACACTACAAGGCAAACACAAGGCTTGCAAGTAGAGGAATGGAGAAGTAATTTCAAAAATTCTGATAGTAGCTTTTAAAAAGTGGGAGAGAAAATAAAAACAAAGTAATCAAAGGCACAAACCAACCCACATGGCAAGATGGCTGAGCTTTCTGTGTTAATTTTTAAGACTCCACCCTGGGGCTGTTTGCTTCTTCTTCGGGCTGGAAAGTGCTGACTGGGCTTCAGTCAGGTATCGGGGACCAGAAGGTGGAGACATACCTTTGGCTCTACAGGTCAGGGTCACGTGAGCCTAGAGGAACCCTTTAATACTGGCGTTCTGCGAGGTACTCATCACTGTCACCGGAGCGGAGGCCCACTCCTCCCTGACCTGGGCGCCGCCGAGGATCCGCCACCCGCGTCCGAGTGCACCGCGCGTCTCCTAGCGCCGCCTCCTGCCTCGTGTGAACGCTGCCGCCGTGCGTGCGTCCTGCAGCGCGACCCGACCACTTCGCCTCAGTTCCCGGGACACAAGGGGCGCCTGGCCTGCAGTCTCAGGCTCCCTCAGTAACCAGAGGGGAGGAGCGCCGTGGGTGAGGTTGGGGCGGGGTGCTCTTGGCTCGTAAGAATGTTCAAGTTGGAGGAGTGGGTATGCTCTGCGCTCGCCCAACCGAGGACTCTCCCAAAAGCACAGCTTGAGGTGGTGGCAGCCCAGGTTCTTCCAGGCCATGAGGCGACTTCTACTCCAGCAGCCCTTTTTGAGTAACAACCTAGCTGTACTGTTACTGTCTCCGTCCTCTCTGGCTCAGGACCAGGGGGAAAGGCGCATTCCTTCCCTTCCTGGGTGCTTCTCCAAGGGCTGTTTTTATTTGGGGGGCAGAGGGGAGCAGCGGAGAGTGCTTTAGATTTGAACTTGCCCCAAGGCTCCTCAGTTTAAGGGAAGGAGGGAAAGCACCAGAGGAAGTCAGTGATGCTTCTTGGAATGTGGGGTTAGGAGAGAACCAGAGGCTGGGGGAACAAATAGGACGAAGCAGCTCCCTCCTAAGTGGATTCGGTCCTTGGGTCCTGTCAGGTCAGTTTAGTGCTGGAGAAAGCCCGCCAAACCTGGGTCTCCCCATCTGAAGGATGGAGGTAATGACAAGTTTTTCTCTTTAAATACAGAACCGTTATAGTAAGAATATAAATAACGTATAGAAAATCTAGCTGGGGCAGTGCATGGCTTTTCAGGGGAAGGTAATTTTCCTTGAGTTATGATTAATGATGAAGTCTGTGGTGAAGACTGAACAAGCAACGTTTGAAACTCTGGTCATATATCATTGTGGTTACTCATGACTCCTGGGAGGTCACCTCTTGATCCTCAACTTACTCTGTAGTCCCAGTGGGTCCTAGTGGAAACTGGGGTGGTGGAGCTAGACTACTTGGGGCTGGAGTGCCGGCTGCAGGAAGCACAACTAGGGTGATGCTAGGGAGGTTACTTTTCTTCCTTAGGTTCAATTTCTCATCTCTGAATGCAGAAGGTACTCACACCTGTCTTTCCACATTCTCCTTAAACTTATACCTGAGTTCTGACTTTTTATTGTGTGTGGAATGAATAAGAAGAGAATTTTAAAACTCCAAGGAGGATGAGTTTTATTAACTTGAAAAATACCTATTAAGAAAATTGTTCAAAATGAGATTTGGAGTCGTTTTGGAAAAGTACAGTGCACTGGCTTTACTGGCATATGAGAATCTGAAGAATTGTCAAGATGTTTCAGCTACGGGACCTGGTAGACATGTGTGCCCCGTTAGTGGAAATACAGTAGAAACCCTTTATAATGTCTTTTTTTTTTTTTTGGTACCAGGGATCGAACTCAGATCCTTGCACTTGTGTAGGAGGCAGCGACACCACTGAGCTAAATCCCCAGCCCAGAAACACTTTATAATGTAATGTTAGTGTTCTTGGCAAGAAACTGTTTCACTCACCTTTTATGGGAGTTGATTGTTTGGGAGGGACATAATTGGTTTCACAATATATAGGAATCCAGCTTATAAATCAAATTTCAGTGGGATTCTACTGGGCTGATTTTATAGCCTAAGAAATAAGTGGTTTTTGACTGACAGTTTGAATGACTTGCAAGTGTTAAGAAAGCCTGCTGAGTTTACCAGTTGACCCCCTGCAAAAAATTTAGAACAAGCAGCAAACAGCGTGACTGGATTTTCTTAATGAATTTGTTTTTGTTTTTGGAAGTGTATGATTTGTTAGACGAAAAACTGTTCCCCTCATACAGATGCACAGAACAAGACAGTGAAAGAGGAAGGGAGTAGGTCCTGCCTCAGATAGCATCAGATACCTTTTTATTAGCACCTAGATACCCAAGGTAAATAGTTAATGACCTATTCTTAATAAGAAATATAGTTTGGTTTAAAGTGCAAACATCCTTATTTTAGGTTAACCTTCCCAATGGTTTTATAATATGGAGTTTTCATGGATTGAAGAACATTTAAAATAACTTAGGTAGGGAAGTTTTTCATAAAGGTGCCTCTAGAACAAAGAGTCATTAATATCTGTATTTTAAAAAGAGAGGACTGGGAAGTGACAGCTCTAGCCTAACATGTGGAAGGCCATGGGTTCCATCCCCAGCGTCACCACGCAAAATTTGTATTAGCTTGGGAAAGTGGGCAGAAAGCTAAAAGAACTGTAATTTTCTAGTCCAAACCAAGAATGAAGTTTGAACTTTTATGCTGTGATTTACAAGTTCAAAGAGTTGGGTAAAAATAGACTTATATTCCTAGGACAGTGATCAAATACTTTTTCATTAAGTTTAGGATCCTAAGCATAACTAAGCTGAAACCAGGGTACTGAGATCTCTCTCCCCTGGGAGATGTTGCAGATATAGTCTTAACACAAAATCAGATGCTTTTGTTTTATTTATTGCTTTAACTCAAATCTTGGAGGAAAGATAGGGGAATAGTGATGAGGAGTGTCTTTAGCCTGCAAAAGCAAATTCTTTTTTTTTTTGCTTAAATTCTTTTATTGGTACATTTTAGGTATACAATATGTTTACATTTATCATTGGGTGCTTGTACCTGTACATGATGTATCTTAGTTC
>NW_004624739.1:1486745-1597741 GCF_000247695.1 Heterocephalus glaber
TGTGGAATCAGGTGGCTGCCTGTCTGCAGCGGGGTGATTCGGTGTCTTCTGCGCGACTCAGGACCTCGGTAGGGCATGCACAGACCTGCCTGTCTGCAGCGGGCTGATTGCTGCAAAAGCAAATTCTTAAAATCTTATTTTTCTAATACAGTTGAGACTTATCTCTTAATTTTTACTTTATAGTCTAATTTTAGATAGCGGTTGTCTTTAAATTGCCCAGATTTGGCTACTAGCCAAAATACTTAAACATCCTGGAGCTATCCCTTCCTTTTTCCTTTTTGAACTACATTCTCATTACTTGTCTTCCAAAGACTTGTTGGGATGTCTTATATCTGTATGGTCTTTTGGAAAGAAGTAACCCAGCTCCCATGAGATTCATTCATGTTATTAAATATGATGATGAAAATGTTCACACATTCAGAAAAGTTGAAAGAGTTTAAAGTACATAGCACCCCCACCCCATTCTGTTATTGTTCAAGTACTATTGATTAGTTCCTACTATTTGCCTGGAGCTGTGCTTAACAAAGCTGTAAAAACATATACAATCAAGTACAATTTGAGGAAAGGTTTGATTTGGCCTACAGCATGTAGTTTGTGAAGGCATTATGTAATTTTGTTCTGGAACCTTATGTTGGAGTTAGGCTGCGGAGCACACTGGATTTTAAGTGTTACTGTGTTTTCCATGTTACAGTCAGGAGCCATTGAAGGCATTTGAAGGAGAGACTGTCTCATATTGTCCATGCTCATTCTAGCATCAACGTTAAGTTGTATTGGAATGGAGAGGATCTGAAATCTGAGAGATGAGGTGGGGGGCTTTGAAAATATTCTGGAGCAAGTAAGGGTTGAATTTTGAATAGAATGGATTGCAGAGAGGCAAAGGGAAGAAGAATGGGATTTGGGGACTGATCTAACCTGAAGATTCTTGGTGTTGGGATTCAGGCATCTGCAATAATAGTGTGGTCACTATATAGGGAACTCGGAGAAGGAGAAGCTTAAAGGGGACCATGAAGTCTTGGTTACAGACTCTATGAGATTTGAAGGACCATGTGGTCGAAGTGTCACCTGAGAATAGGTTATTATCCCAAAATTCCCAACAGCAGTGCCAAGACTGAACAAACATGGGGACTACCAGTTAATGTTCAAGGGGTGGTTGAATGTGAATGTAAAGGAGGCGGAAAAGGATACGACCTGGAAGAAAATCTGCCTGTATAAAGTTTTCAGAACAGAAAAAATACAGGCATTGATGACCAGTATTTTAATGACTGATCTATCTGCAGTGTTAATGGAGCCAGTTCTCCTCAATACCTTAAAAAGTCACAAATTATAAAACATCTATGCTAGTGGAATGGAATAAGTCTTTCCTACTCCCACTGTGGACTTTCCAGGGTTTAGCTGAGAAAGCAGGAAGGAAGAGAGAAAGTGCCATATTTTTATATAGGACTTTAAAAACATATAATGGAAACTATTTCCAAATAGGAAGTCATGTAATGTTGTGAATTTGTCTATTCTTCACAAGGCAATTCCCAATGAATCTGGGAACAATAACAACATATCCTGATGGTGGTCATATGTTCTAATCCAAACCTTAGGTGTGACACTTTTTCTGGATGCATGATCACTGAGACTTTATCCTAACAATCAGCAACCAAAACTCTCCCCTTCCTTTCTACTTTAATACTTTAGTTCATGCCTTACATATTGAGTAAGTAAATATTCAGTTCTATAAACTGATTTTGTTATAATTATCACTGGCAAGGCAAGATAAATTAGATTTATTTACCAAACCTGCTCTGTTGCCAGGGACTGTTGCAAGGACCATCTTTTGTCTCGCCGCAGTTCCTGAGATATGTTTTTATAAGTATGTATAATCTCACATACCTCTCTTTGCAACAGTGAAAACTAGTGTGATTCCATTCAGAATGCAAGTACTTTCTCAAGATACACGGTTTTGAAATGGCAGAAGCCATATATGAAGCATCCTTCATGTTCTTTCCATCGAACTGCATCACTTTCTCAAATACTTACTGTGTGCCAAGCACTGTGTTAGGAATTTGCGTGCATGGGTTTTTTGCTGTGGTTGTTGTGGTTTGGGAGGTCGCTCATCAGGGAAACCAGAAGCAAAATTGCACAATAGGTTATTACTGGTTGGGTGTCTTCTCTCATGTCTTGTTTTCACTCCACTTCATGAACTCTGTACAAAAGGCCAGCCTTTCTCAAAAACACCACCCATTAAAACTGATACAAAGACCAAGAAACCTTCCTACTTCCTTCAGTCTAATAATCACTTCATTAATTCTTAAGATTGTGCCTTCCATTCTCTGCTGAGTTTTTCTGAAAGGGTGATATCTGGGGAGGCTCTTTTCTATTGTATGTTTATCCTGCCAACCTTTTGCCTTTTCCCATCACTCCACTTGTGTCATTTTGCTTTTATTTATTTTCCTTCCATTGTGAGCCTTTGGAGTGAGAGTAGGATAGGATATGAAGCTGACAGCAAGATCACCCCAACTGACTATGGTAGCCATAAGAATTGTGCTGTGTTTCCTGAATCTTTTTTTTTTTTTTTCTGAATTTACAAGTAACCAGTTGCACAGTGAACAACAGGATTTGCATTGCTAGTGGGGTCAGTGAATCAATGAGAACTTAATAAATGCAATATTTATCTTAGTAGGTTGCAGAACTGAGTCCTTGAACTTTTTTACAGTGCTTACCCTGTCTGCCTGGAGTTATTAGGTTTCCTGCATGTGTCGGTCTTCTTTTCTAGAATGAGACTTCTCTGAAGAGAAGTGCTGTCTCTTTTTCATCTTTGACTCTCCCATAAGTTTTGGCAAAGTGTCTCACCCTGTAGTATGTGCCCAGAACATCTCAAATAAATTGTTAAAAGAGACAAAACTATTTGGATGAAAAATGGACCGAGAAATGCAGTTGTTTAGTACTGAGAAAGGGTAAGAAACATGCAAAAGAAGACTTAGTTGGGGAAAAGCCCATAAGCTCCTAGGTTGAGCAGCAAAAAACATAGAAAGTGAAAGGTTAACCCATTCTGAAGCCTGCCTGGACCCTCCGATGTAGAGTTTGCATTTGATACAGGGGGGAGAAGCACCCGTAGCTAATTGTGAAAATGAATAATGTTCCTGCCTGAATTTCTTGATGAAGAATATTATTAGCAAACAGCAAATCAACTGGAAGTAATTTGTTTTGTATTGTTTTGTTTTCTCTCTAAGTATTGGAGTGTTTGTAAAATTAACTTGGCTTGGAGGGACTCCTTGAACTGACAGATGGTCACACTCAGTGTGAAACCATCACTTTTCCCACAATGCCCTATGTACCCAAATTTGATGTCTGCCAAATCTAGACTTTGTGTTCAGAGAACACAAACTTGCTGATTTGAGAATTTGTTGTTAAGGGTTTTTTTTTTTTAAATCTGTGCCCAGAAAACATGTAATTGAACCAGTTTTGCAGCATAGACTCTTTTTTGTGTAACTGGCTTTACAAACACTGGCAAAATGTGTAAATTCAGGTATGAGAGTTCTTTCTTTTATCAAGGAATTCAGCGTGAATTATTGTGACTCAGTCTGCAGAAATTTTTTCTTGGTCTTGTTGGCTGTTGTTTAGAATCCTAGAAATTCCAACCTGGCAGAGGATCATGGGAATTACAGGGACCATCTAATCCTTGGAATTTACAAGTGAAGGAACTTAAGTCCACAAGGAGATGTAAATTGCCTTGTCCAAGGATGCGTCTGTTGACACAGTAAAGGCTGGGACTTCAGCCTGTACACATGCAGGAATTTGGCAGAGGGTTTTCCCTGCATGGCTCAGAATATTATGGAGAGCCACAGCTGCCCTCCATGGCCCGGCATTATTATCTGACTATTTTGCATTCTCCTTAATGTCACTGTTTTTTTCTCAGGACATCTTTCAAGCAGGATGTTAAAACCCACCAACCAAGTGTAGCAATACACTTGTAATGACACACGTTTTCTTAGCTTATCTGCAGCAAGAAAGGTCCAGATCCAAGGGACTGGGAAACTAGAAGGAAGCTTCCGAAATTTTTGGCCTTGTGCTGAGTGACTCAAGAGGGAAGAAGCAAGAAGGGACCCAGTTTGCAAGGGCAATTCAGCAGCTGACTTTCTCAGCCGTCTATGTTCAGGAGCGATGGGCAAGATTATATAACTGTTAAGAAAACAGCAAATACTCAAAAGAAAGGTTGGCCAGTGTGGCCTTGCTTAGGTGTGTAGAAATATTGCTAATGTTCTGTTGAGCACATCTCAGTCTAGTTAGCAGCAAGACTGAGTTTTACATTCTCAGGAATCTATGAGGTGTGAGCAAACTATATAGTGACTGTTTACATTTTTAAAAAAATTACAGTAAAAGACATTGCCATTAATCCCACTCAAAATACCCCTGTTGCTTCAAACACACATATCCCATCATTCTTGCTACTTTCTAAAGCAGTTCTGGAAGTCCTTTTTTGTGAGTGTCTTTATGAGGCTTGATCAAAAATACAGTGAATGCTGTTGCCAAGTGCCATCCAGTGAAAAGACAGGCTTGTAAAAACATTATGGAATATCCTTATCTTCCTTTTTCACTGGATCTGGCAATGATTTCTGGCTCTTCCCCAAAGTCAAAATGACCATGAAGGTAAACATTTTGAATCAATTTAGGACATCAAGGCAGCCATGACAGTGCAAATAAAGATATTCAAGAAAGAGGGCTTCTAGACTGCTTCAGAAAGTGGCAAGAATAATGTGGTGTATTGGAAGTGAGGCGGAATATTTTGAGGGGTACCAATGGCAATATGTCTTTTACTATAATAATTTTTTTTTAATTAAAGATTCATGGCATTTTTATTACACCTTCTATATTCTCTTTGTCTCCCACTCTTAAACACATGCACACACATATCACAAATGCCAGCTAAACTCATGGTAAAATCAAGTAGTAGGGGATCTTCCTTAATGGTACCACCCTCCACCCACACCAGGTCATCTGAGTCGTCCAAGGCATCTGGGAATTATTGTAGATTCTATTCATGAGATTCTGCTAATTTTACCTTCTTATTATTTTCCAATCTGCCTTGTTCATCCTATACTGTTCTCTGCCCTAGTTCAGGCTCCCAGCGTCTTTATTTTGGATAATGGTAAAGCTTCTTAACCTTCCACCTTAAACCCATCCTTGTACTATGACCATGGTAATCTTTTCAGAACATCAAGCCCTTCATGAGTTCCTAGTTTTTAGAGCATAAAGATTCTTAGCACATCTTAGGACATCTTGCCAGACTAAGATGTCTTCTTTAAAATCCATTCTGCTATTTCTCCATTTGTTACTTTCCTCCCTCTTTAATGGTTATCTATTGCTATATACCACATTTGAAAATGATATAAATCCAGTGACCCTAATAAGTCAGACAGCAGCAAAGGAGGCAAATGCAAATGTTCCTTTAAGGAGTTAAGATCAAGGTTGGAAGATAGTTTGCAGATATGCAATAGTCAAGGCAAGTGATAAGGATCAGGATTCGGTCATGGCAGTGAGATTAGAGAGGAAAAGGTGAATTTGAAAAACATCTGGGAGATTCAGTTGGTAAATTGGCTATGAGAGGACAACAAGACATAGATAAGACTGGATCAAGTCCTGATTTTCTGTATTCAGGATTTGACTGCAAAGAGATATTTCCAGCCAAGACAGAAAATAAAGAAGGAAGAACAAGTTTAGAAGATGATAGTAAATATTTAGTCTTTTAGCTCTTAATTATTTTTGATTTATGCCATTAAATAAATAAATATATAGGTGAAAAAGCCAAGTAATATAAATTCATAGTACAAAATTGTTAGTCTTCTTACCCTCCCCATCTTTATCTCTGAGAGGTTCATCTACACATCATCTGTTAATTCTAGTATTTTCCTCCAAATTTCTGAGTAATCTGCTCAATTTACTTGTTTTATTGGTTTTAGAGTTGTACTTCTTACTAATTTGAAGTAGTGTATATTCATTCTTACTCAATAGGGTGAGAATTTAGCACTTTTATATATCTTATCTCTCAACTTTTTTACCTTGCATCTTGTCTAAATGGTTATAGTTTTTTTTTTGTTTTTTTGTTTGCTTAAATTAGTATCTAATGTTTGCCCCATTGTGCTGAGTCAAGTAGCTTACTGTAGTTGCAGTCTCTTTCTTGTACAGTTTTATAGACTTCACTGAATTAATAACCACCTCCTTGAGGGTTATTCTAAATGCCTTTAAAAACAGTATTCTGTTGTTTACTAAATGTAATGTCTTCTCGTCTCCTTAAAGATATATATTTTTTTTCCAAAGAATTATTTTGCTGCATGAATTGCTGTTTCTTCTGAGGCATTACTGTTTTGTTTTATTTTCTTTCGTGTAGTTTTTTTTGGATTTTCTTCCAAGTTGGAGACTTTCCTGGAGTTCTTTGTGGTCTGTTGATGTAAGTGTGAGAAACTTACACTGGTTGGAAGCTTCATCATGTGGAAGGGACCTGTCAGCAGTTAGAGTGGATTGGTGGATTCCAAGACATTTCACTGGATGATCCCACATGTCTGTCTGTCTTTGTAAATTCTTTCTCTAAGAAGATTCAGTTACTGCAGAGGAAAATCATTTGGTCTCCTGCATAGGGTGAGGATGCAGGCAGATGGTGCTTGTTGCCATCTTTCTTAGTGATAGGTGTTCCAGGGCTAGGGTATATTAGTGTGTAGACTTTGTCTGAGCTTTCAGTAGGGAATCTTTCCTTGCTGTTTCTCATATTCCCCAGTCTAGAGTGTTTCTGGTGAAATTTTTGAAGAAACACTTTTCTATAGACTAAGTCTCTTCTTATGTTATCATGGAGGAGGAGATCTGGGGGCCAGTATGTTGTCATAGACTTTCACCAATCCCTCCACATTTAGCCTCCTGCTTTATGTTTGCCTTCTGCAGGGCCCAGTACTTTCCATTTTTAAGCCTTTCTGCAGTTTTGAAATGTGAACCAGCTAGCCTGTTTTTCATTTATATTCTGCACTTATTCCTTGCAAACCATTTGTTTACTTTTTCATCTAACAACAATAAAAGTTCAATCTGCCTCAGTTCCTGTTGTCTATATTTTCCTAGGCCATAGGGTTTATACCTTTTAAAAATGTCTATACTCAAATTTTATGGAGGTTTTCTGTAGAAACAAGAATAAATTAATATGCTCAGTTCACCATGTTTCAGCAGAAGGCTTAGCCATTATTTTAACATACTGAGTTTAGCAAGCCCATGGGATGCCAGGTGAAAATGTTCCACAGGCACCAGAAGGATGAACCCAAAGCTTGTAAAGAGCTGCCATCCTGAATGGTGTCAGCAGAAAGTACTAGTGAAAATGATGACCACTTTGAAAAGTGTATGGGATGAGAGAAGCTGTGGATCAAGGATGGTATCCTGGGAAATCCAATATTTGAGGCTAAGCCAGGGGAAGAGGAAACTATGATAGAGAAAATTCTAGAAGATCCATGGAAGCACAGACTACAGAAGAAAGAACATGACAGAGTTACAAAAGTGGAAGTGTGAACATGTCAAAAAGTCAATTAAGGTAAAGACTGAAATGTTTCTTTTGAATTGGGAAATAATAGTGAACATTAATGATTTTAATAAGAAGTCAGCATGCAGCAAGAAAGTGAAATATATATATATATATATATTGCTTTCAGAAACTGCTGACACAAGCAGTACTACAGGATGTTTCAGTGGCTCAGGAACCACACAAGTCCTGCTGTGAGCTTCATCCATTTTCTCCACCTTGGATTCCACATACCTTAGATTTTAAAATTCTTGAGGGGATCCAGTGCTTTGTTGCCCTTTGGCTAGTCATATGAAGATACCCTGGTTGGTTTTATTTTAAAGGTCATTTGCCATGCCTAAATATTGTCTTTCCAGTATGAGGTTTCAAATTCTAGATATGGTAGATGAAGCTGATACTGTTGACCATACATGTGTATAGTCATACATATGACTGTACACATACGATGAAAGGCTCTAGGGTGCTCTGTAAAGTGAAAGCTAATTTACTTTTATTTAACCTGGAATTTCTCTAACATTCTTTTTTCGTATCTTGCTGAGCTAGAATTCCATAAAGGACCCTGTGGGAAATCCTGACTTAAAGTAATGGTGGAAACATCTTATATAAGAAATCAATTTAGCTTCTCCTTTCCATTTTTTTTGATAGTCACTCAGAATTTTTGGTTGGAGGACTAATAGGCAATTAAAGTAGAATTTGAAGGGGATCTGTACCTTCTCCCTTCTATTCCAACACCATCCAAACTCCTAGTAATGGTTCTACTGTGTATTAGTTTCATATAGCTGCTGTAACAAAATACTGATTGTCTCACAATCTGAGTGCTTAAAGCAACAGAAATGTATTATCTCTAGAGGATAGCAGTCCAATACAAATGGGTCAGCAGGGAGCACCCCCTCTGAAACCTGCAGGAGATAATTCTTCCTTGCCTCTTGTAGCTTTTGGTGTTTACCAACAATTTTTGGCATCCCTTAGCTTGTAGATGCACCACTCACTCCAGTCTTTGCCTCCATCATTACATGGCTGTCTTCTTTGTGTCTATTTTTGCATGACATTCTTCTTTCTGTATTTCCCTCCTCTAAGGACAAGAGTTACATTGGATTAAAGTCCACTGTACTCCACTATGACCTCATTCTAACTTAACTAATTACATCTACAAAGATTCTGTTTCCAAATAGGGTCATATTCTGAAATACCGGGAATAAGGACTTCAACCTATTATTTGAGGGGAACATAATTTATCCCATAACAATGCATGTAGTCACTCTGTGCAAAAATATAGTTGTTTTGTTTGTTTATTTGTTTTACTAGGGCTTGAATGTTTCTCCCAATAGTTTAAGAATTTAATCCTAAAATTCATGTGTATGACTAATTTGGAAGTGAGGTATTTGGGAGGTAGTTAAAGTTAGATGAGGTCATGAGGGTGGGGCTCCCATAAGAAAAGGAAGAGACCTAAGCTAGCACACTTGCTTTGTCCCTCCATGTGATGCCCTCCACCATGCTAACATGCAGCAAGAAGGCCCTCACCAGAGACCAACCAGATGCTGATGAGGTGCTGTTGGACTTCCTAGCCTTCAGGGCCATCAAATAAACTTCTATTGTTTATAAATTAGCCAGTCTCAAATATTTTGTTACAGCAACAGAAAATCCTGAGACAGTTGTCATCCCTGCTTCTTCTTTCCTTCCCTCAGTCATTATATCTTTCTTGTCTATTACTTAACAAACACTGGTATATTTACTTTCAAAATAAAGCTGTTTCTCATCACCTCCACTACTGGTCCCAGGCCCCATCCTCTTTCATCTCTCCTGGATAACATGCCAGCCTCCTAACTGGTGTCCTGGTTCCATTCTTATCCTGTCTGCTAGATAGCAATTATTTCACAGTGTACACCAGATGATATCACTCCTGGATAGGTCTCCCACGGTTAGCCCATATGCAGACAGGACAATAAGCTCTGGCCCTATCCATCTCTCCTGAGGCATAATATGCTACTCCCCTTTCCATCCACTGTGCTCCCATCTACCAACAAACTTATTTGCACTCCAGGACCTCTACATTTTCCTCTAGGCTGATTCCTTCTCATCCCCAGCCCATCTACTCAGAGATGTGTTTTCTGACAGCTGTTTGTCCAAATGCCTTTCTGAGGACACACAAGCAGCGCCTAAAGTGGAGATGTTTCTATAACTTGTGTGTTGAAGGAATAAAAGTCACAATGTGTGTTACATAGAATTAATATTAAAATTGCATAAGAAAGAAGACTTCTGGTGAAATATTGTTAGTTTGTGAAATATTCAGCTGAAAGTTTAACTTTCAGTGTAACTTCTTAGAATTTCTGAATAATTTAATTCTGTAGGTAAATAGTATAGTATTTTCAAACACTGGTTTGCATAGCATGTTTTGGCAAATGCTAACAGAGGGGCTACAGGATGGTTTTTGGAAACTGATCAGGATTGGCATCTGTAATTAAGAAAAAGTCAAATTGTTTTCTCACCCATGACAAAGTTCATGACTGAGACCCCTGTAAAAAAGACTAACAAGAGAAAAGCAGAGCAGATTTATTTAATATAAGTGACATAAGAGCCTTCAGAATACGAGGACCCAGAGAACCAAGGAAAACTTTGTATTTTTATGGGTAGTCCTGCAGAGTATGATCAGAAGACAAGAGAGTACGATCTAATGGTAATTCAGCGAGGGAAGTCATCAAATCCTGTTCAAGTTCTTTTTGGCCTCTCCCTGTGATAGTCCTTCCTTTTGGGTGCAGATCAGGACAGCCACCCCCACCCCCATGAAGGTCTTGTGACCTATTTTTAGGAGAGGTGAGGTATAAAACAGCAATCTTTTACAGCCAGCTCTCAGGAGAGAAAGATGTGGAAAGTCAGAGAGAATGAGAGAGAGAGAGCACGCCCTCCTGGTTCAATTTCCATCAGTTACAGTAATATTCAGTTTACCCAGAGTCATATTTTGAGATGACATGTTCTGAGCCCTGATGACATAGTTCTTTGTTCTACCACTTACTATTTGTGTGAACCTGGCCGAGTAGCTTAAATCCTCTGAGCACCAGTTTCTTATTTTCAAAATGGGATGATTATAACCTACCTGGTAAGTGTTAGAAATAAAAAATACAAAGCAATTAGCACTGGAATAGTAAATGTTTGATAATTGATATCTGTGTACTGGTACCATCATCACTATGATGTTTTTCATTATGAGTGTGATCTTTCTATTTCAAAACTGTGACTAGCATTTGGGAACATGTCATGTCTGCCTTTACTTCCATCCTCTTCCTACCCCCACTCCAATTTTCCTCTGGGTGGAGTGAGATTTTAAAGCTCATTACTGTAGTGTCAGATTATATTATTTTCTCCTTTTCCCGATTCTTCTCATTCTCTGTCAGCCACATAACTCTGTCTCCGGTTCGTGCAAGTCCAAGGATATGGTGGCAGAGATAGGGATGGCTAATTCATTAGAGAGATTAGACACTGAGTCGCATGCCAGAGGAGCGAGCTGTGAAAGGAGATAGGAGTGACACTTCAGTGTCACTTCAGTGACAGGCTGCCCTTAACCTTGGGTGTCATGTACATGTCCTCTCTGGGAAAAAATGCTTCAAATATCAATTTTAGAAATTTAAATGATGTCTTAAAGTAGAAGAATAGCGAATCCTTCAAGAATGTTCTTTACCCTATTTGCTTTCATGAAAATCTTTAACAAACAGCTAGATTGGGGATTTAGGTTGGTATTCAATTAAGGGTTGGACAATAGCCCTTTATTACAGAATTCAAATGCTTTGGATATGGTTGAATAATCTTGAGATGTAACTGAATCACTTTCAAATAGCTGAGCAACTTTCTTGTACTTTTTATTACAGATTTCATGGAAGTAAATGTTACTAGTTGGTGTATTTATTTTTTAAATATTATTACCAAATTGGGATATAAAGGGTGGCTAATTACATGAGGGAAATCCAAATAACTATTTTAGTTGCAGCTCTCATGTTTATTACATGAAGTGTTATTGTTCCTTTGGTTGGGGTAATCTGTAGTCAAAAATGGAGACGTGGAAGGAGTGAAGGAGGAACAGAAATCTGGTTTAAATGTTTGCTCTTTAGTTCTTTCCTTTATTTTGGAGTTTCTGATCTTTGTTCCACTGGTAAAACACACACCATCTAATGGCTTTCTGTTTCTGTTCCTAGTATGTTCCTCTTGCTGCCAGAGAACACTGGAGCAAGAGTTTCCCTTCCTGTCCCTTCTACTGGCCTTGTCAGTTGGGATTGAAGTGTGAGCTGATAGAAAGTAGTGTCTAGCTCAAATAAAGAACAGGAGGCCAATATGTGCAAATGAGTGTTGAGCAACTAGCTTTCTGGGGGAAAAAAGACCTGATTTGTGATGTTTGCTGGTTTCTGAGGTATAAATTATTGCTATCATGGCTGATGCCAAGCTATGAAAATGACTACTGAACAGAGTTGGAAAGAGATATACAGAAGCAAATCAGACCACCAGACCAAGCAAAAAAACATGAGTCCAGATCTCAGATAATAGTAAACTGTTCTAAAATTGTTAGGAAGTAATGAGCTTTGAGTATATTTTAAAACCTATGCTTTAGAATACAACTCATTCCACAGTAAGCATTTAGAGTTTAATTTTTACCAATGGCTATGTTGAATAACTGGCTCTCAGTTTTCCTGGAAATTTAGCCATCAGCTCTCTTGGGCCAGCTCTACACACCAACAGGGACACAAAGAAGTTGTTGTCTTGCCAGAGTCCACTGATGAGTAGCAGTGGCAGAGCCAGAATTGATAGTTCTGTTTTTATAATCAGAACTTCCTTGGAAAGATTTACTTATCTATATTTCTGTTTGTTTATTGCATTGTCCAACAGTCTGTGAGAAGGATCATTACAGGCTGATATGAGGCAGTGGTCAGTATTTCAATAACCAAAAATGGGACAGTGAAAAGCAGATTAGATTTAGAGTTATAAATAAATCCTAGCTTTGAGCCTTGGCCTTACCAGTTACCAGTGGTGCAGCCTTGATCAAGTCAATTACTCGTCTGGCTTCAGTTTTTCAATCTGTCAGATGGAGAAGTTGGGCCACATGAACATTTAATGTCTCAGGCAGGTCACATGACTCATTGTTTAGATCAGTCATTAAAACAAGTATTTGCTTAGTACCAATTATCTGCATACTTGTTATGAACTCTAGGTAGAATTAAATGTGAATATAATCATAATAATGTAACACCAGCTTGCCTTTATGCAGAGCCTTCTAATTTACCAAAGAAAAATTTACTTTGAGCGTTTGAGGTCTTGAGGCTTTAGAACATCATGACATGTATTCATGGAATGTTAAGAGAAAGAATGACACATTTTAGAACAGCAAACAGAAGAAACACAAGAGGTCATAACCAGGTAGTGGTAAGGAATAGGAACAAACATTTTTTTTGCCATGTCTATTAATTCCTTCATTTGTTTTAAGAAACAGTAAAAAAAAATCATAAAACTACTTTTTTCTGATTATAAAATTATTATAGAAAACTTAGAAATTCTTAAGGAGTATTTAATAAGGAGAAAATACCACACAGCCAGTCTAGTATTGTGTATTTCTTTACCTGTTTTCCAAAACGTTCTCAGTCGTCATTTTACTTACTGTTCGCAATTTTGTCTTTTTGGTGTACAGTAACTGATATCTTATTATAGGAAGTTGAAGTTGTTGATTGTTTATTATTCCTAAGAAAAATAGCTCCGTTTAATATTTTAGAATTGTACATTTGACATACAGTTTCCAACTATAATATTTAAAATTTCATAAGACAATTTTATCAGATCATATACTTTTGAACTTTAGTTTGATTCTGTCAAAATTATTCAATTTCACCTAGATTTTATTCCATTTTTAAACATTATTAAGAGAAACATTTTGCCTGAATTCTTCAGTATGATATATTTCAACTGGAAATAGCACTCATGTTTTTATATTAAAGTAGATATAATAAAGTGTATAGTTAATAGACTTTATTCACTTTCTATGGGAGATAGGCTGTGTGTAGTATAGGGTTTATTAGTTTAGAAAGTGCTTAATAAGTGTTTAATAAGTTTAAAAAGATTCAGGCTAATTTAAGATGACCAGAATCATTTGAGAAGAGTGTTACAAAAACCTTACTGGAGCATTCATGATAATAGCTTTTATTATCATTAGGAGAGATGACAACTAAGCATAGTTGAGGAACTCTGTTAAATGAGAACTGTGAAATGAAGTATGTTGTTGCTTTAATTCACCTACATATTAAGCCATGACTCAAACTGGAATTGATTAAAGGTTGATGAGATCTACTAAACTGACCCAACTCTAACATTTGTGTATTAGATTTATGTCAATTAAAACAAGAACAGTTTTACCTCTGTCATTCTTTAACATCTTTGAGTCAACCTCTGCTTTATAAGGGAAGTGCTGTAACTACCATGGTTATTTAAATATTAATAGTTTCCATTAAAGGGCTCTGGAGGTTTGCAGCTGGAAGACTGAGACTAGATGGCATGATTGGTTTCTTGTTTCGCCCCCTCCCCCCACCAAGGGATGGGGGGACAAACCTCTTACTGGAAGAGCTTCTTCCATTATTTTTTAACATGGCATTTGTTTTTCTGCATTAGACAGTAGGAATTTTTATTTCAGGGAGTCTTTGAAAGTAGCTATACTATTTAAACATCAGCATAACACATAATTATAAAAAATATCTTAACAGGGCCATAGTGGCCATTACCCTTGGGCTTTTGGGGAACTTAATTTCAGTTTTTTAAATTCATTCTGTTCTTCATTATAGTTAATAACAGGCAAAAGCATTTTTCAGCTCTCTATTGTATTTCTGTGGGCCTATTTACATTAAGTGTGAGGAATTCTATTAAGTTAATTCTGGGAGACAGGACAAGGGTCATATATTCAATCAAGTTATGAGTATACACTTTGGTCTTGATAGGGAAATGTTGCTGAAAAGCTTTTTAAATTTGCTACAACCAATATTTTCATATTATGCCAAATTGATTTGCAATAAGCATGCGGTTAATAGATTTTTACACATTTTGTATTTTTAAAATGTTCTAATGGCTTGGCATTTTAAAGCACTGAACAATCAGAAGCATTGTATTTGCATAATTGTATATTTCTTTTGCATCTGGAAATCTGAGTGAATAGAGTGTTTATTTAATGTATTTTATTTAGAATTTAGCACTAAGAACTTGGATCACGCTTAAATAACTAGTGGTAGCGCAGAATGATGAAATGGCAGTGGAGGGGTGGTCATGTGCTCAGCAGGGTCAGGATTAGGTAGAGTCAAGAGAGGCACTCACCCTAAGTGGAAAATTGGAGAGAATGTTAAAAAAAATAACCTGAGTAAGCAAGATAAATAGTACTTTAATGCAGTGTTTGAAAAAACATCCATATAATGGAGGAAAAATCTATGGCAAAAACAAAACAAAACTATCCTATAGTGCTGGCCTCAACTGAAGTCAAGTCCTGGTTTCTCTACTTTCACACCCTTGCCCCAGAAACTCACTTGTGTCATTTTTTTAATCTAAAGTTGGTGATAAGAATTCTCAGTTTCTTGATAGATTTATTAGGAGATTCAAATCAGCCAAAAATACATGGAAAAGCTCATTGTAAACATGACATACATTTATGTGCAAAAGTTTAGGTAGCTAACCATACTATTTTAAGCCATTATGATGATCAGCCCTGATAAATACTCTCAGCAAGCATCAGATTTGAAGAAGCTCAGAAAACTTTGTTGCCAATGTATTTTGGGGCCTAAATTCTTGAGTTTACCTGTAGGTAGTAATGGAGCAATGGGGGAGGGACCTGAAAATACTACTCCTCTCTCTTTTCTTTTTTCTTCCTTCTTGGGGACATAACCAGAATCCATTGCTCATTTTAAATTCTCCATGGATCACTGAGGTCTTCTCACCTTTGCTCAAACTGCTATTCCATGCACTGGTAATTCCTTTGCTAAGTTCCTCCACCTTTTATTCATATCACCTTTGGTAAGGACATCACCTGAAATGAGCTCTTAATCTTCTGCCCTCCTATAGAGGCAGAATGGTCTCTACTACTCATTTGGTGATCAGTCATAAACTCCTCCTTGTCTTGAGGTTTTAGCTTCTCTTCCACTAAGTTTACTTTCTAGGCCACATTTTAAAAATATATAAATTGTTCTCCAGTTACATTATAAATATCTAAAAGAATCCCTCTATAGGTTGGGAACATCCAAATGAGCAGGGTCTGGATCTGTCTTAATCGTGGTGCTCTTCAAGGTGCTTGGCAAAGAGCCTTTCCAGTCAATGAAAAAAGTTTTTGAGGGAATAAATGAATTTGTTGCATGTAAAGGGGCTAGGAAATATTGATCTTTGGATTTATTTGTGAAATGCTACTGTTTTCCATCCTAGACTCTGAAGAAATGGTTGGTGCCATGTGGAAGGTGATCGTTTTCATGGTCCTGCTGACATTCAGTCCCTGTGATGGTCTGTTTCAGTCCATATACCGAAGGGCCCAGGTATCCATGCCACCTAAAGGAGATGCAGGACAGCCTTTACTCCTTACCCCTTACATAGAAGCTGGGAAGCTCAAGGAAGGTGAGTTTGAGTCAGAAAACCACTGGCATACTTTCAATAGTTTGGGATATTTTCTAAGCAGTTATCTCACAAAAAGGAAAATATGTTCTGATATTTTTACTTGATTGTTTTATTTTAAATATTAATGATTTGATGTCACATATTATCTGAGTTTTGAGCTAACATGAGAATTAGGGTTGGATTATTTATGCAGTCGAGTTGCAGCATTTCTACTTATAAAACGAGTGAGTGCCTGTCCCCAGTGGGCACTTGACAAGGCTGCTGCTAACCTGGAAACTGCCTACATGTCAGTCAAGCATTCTGTGTGAACTTATTTGCACATCTCAGCAAAGCAAGGTGGACCACCTTGTACATATGAAAACTAAAGGAACACATGGAAGGACTTGCCAGAGTCCACGCAGACACCATCTGGTAGATGCTGGCTTCCCATGCAGATGGCATCACCACATCCACTTTGCTGTGCCCCCTCGCCTGGTGAGTTACACACATGGCTAGGCCTCAGTTTTCTCATTAATAAGGTGGATATTTCACAACTTGCCCAACTTGCACAGTGTTAAAAGATTCCAAAAAGAAAAACCAGGTGAAAACTCTGTAAATTACTCTCCAAATATTAGTGTTTTCTAATGGATTTATTTATAGAGTCTGGGGTTTGCTATAACTATTGTTAAAAGAAATGAAAAAAAAAGAAAAGAAAAGTATAATTTGGTGTTATCAGAGGCTAAAATTTATGCACCCCATCTGCTTTTAATGCTTCTCTGTGCTTAGGTAAGTTGCTGTGTGGATAAATGACTTCATTTCTCTGGAGGCAGCTATTTTGAGGAGCCCTGTAAAGAGCAGCAGAGAAATGAGGTGTTGACTAGAAGCAAAGGTAGGGTCAATGAGGATCTTTAAGAGGACAGGAGAAAAGGTGTGTACTGATGGCAATGACAGGGGAGCACTGGGGTGAGGGAACCACTGTCGAGAGACTGTGTTTAAGGAGGAGGGAGACCTAGAGGCATTGGCATCTGCTCAGGAGCCTGACATTTATCCTGAGAAACACACGAGAAGGCAGAATTTCTCCCTGTGCACCTAGGAGGTTGGTAGATGGGATGGGATGGGAATGGTAAATGGCAATTTTAGGGGGAATGATCATTTTAGAGATCAAAAATAGGTCTAAATACTCTATAACGAAGTTTAAAATAAATAAGATTTTCTTTATTTGAAGAGTTCATACAGCAAACAGGGAACAGGATGTCATCATTTTTGTTTTCTTTAAAATCAAAGCATTCTTGTATCTTAAGGGTATGTTTAAGTCCTGCTTATATGTCTTTTTCGGAAATTCATGTCTATGTCGGTTCCAAGTTTTACCATCTCTTTCTAAAGAAAGGTGTGAAGACTTTGATAGTATGTTCAGTGTATTTTAAAAAGGACTCATTTTTCCTTGATGTGGAAAAGTTGTGAATAGATGGCTTTCTGATTGTGTAGGCAAATTCTGTTTTCATTTTTCTTTTTTCTCTCTCTCTCCATCCATTCAGCTTTCCTTTTTACCTGGGGATTGAACTCAGGGCCTTTGCACAGAGCTATATCTCCAGATTTTCTTAAAATTTTTTTTTTTTTTTAAATTTTGAGACAGGGTCTTGCTAAGCTGCTCAGGCTAGACTCAAACTTGGATCCTCCTGCCTCAGCTTTCCAGATTGCTGGGCAGCATGTTCACCCAGACCTGAACTGGATCACAATGCACTCATTTTAGATTCCTTAAAAAATAGATACTAATGACTTCACTTAACAGTAATTCGATCAGACCATTTACTTTAGAACTGAAAAGGAATTAAATAATCATTATAACCAAACCCTACCACTCCATAAATGAGAAAATCAAGATTCAAATCTCTTACAGGACTTGCCTGAGGGGATGCAGTTAATAGAGATGGGGTACCAGAGATGTATGTAGGACCCAGTCTTCAGACATCTGCTCTGTGATTTGCCTGCTATAATTTAATTATTTGCTAAAGAAGGTGTGGTCTTCTGAAGACGAGACACACACGCAAAAAACAAGGAATAAGGCAGTACACCCTAAAGTTCTAAAATATCACAACAGAATTAGGTATGCTGGAAATTTTGAGAAGAAAGCTATTGGTCAACATAACTGAGGGGAAAATATGAGGTGTGTGTGGACAAAAATATGGCAAATGTTTAAATAAAAAATATATTAGAGTAAAAGACACATTGCCGTTAATCCCTGCAACACTGCCTTTCGCTTTGAACACTGTTTTTCCATCATTCTTGCTGCTTGCTGAAGTGGTTCTGGAAGTCCTCTTTTGTGAGTGTCTTTAGTTGTGCTTATCTGGCTGCCTCAGTGTCCTGAATAGATTCAAAATGTTTATGGTAATTTCTGTCAAATAAAAACATTACAGTGTGTCCTCATCCATATTATTCACCAAGTCTGCCTCTTCCCTAAAGTCAAAATGACCATGAAAGAGAAATGTTTTAAATTGATTCAGGACATCAAGGCACCATGCAACTAAAGATACTCATGAAGAAGGACTTCCAGAACTACTTCAGAAAGTGGCAAAAATGATGGAATAAGAGTGTTCAAATCAAGAGGGAGTTTTTAGGGGAGGATTCATATCAACGTCTCTTACTGTAACAAATTTTTTAAGAAGTTTAAACAGTCACTGGATATTTTGATCATACTCCTTAATACTATTACTAGTAGTAAAAATAATAGGTAATAACATTTTGTAATTATATCCCTAGTGCCCAGCATAGCACTAGTATGTAATAAGCACTCAATAAATATTTATGCAATTTAAATTTGAGTCATAACCATGTGCCAAGTATTGTGTTTCTACATCTATTAGCTCAGTAAATACTCATAGCAACCCAAATGAATGTATACATATCATTCCCATTTCATAGATAGAAAACTGAGGCCCAGAGAAATGAAGTACTTTGTCCAGAGATCTAAAATTAGGAAGTGGCAGAGCTGGAATCACAACCTATGCCTGCCAGTTCTAGAGCCAGAACTACGGACCACTCAGCTATGTGATTTGCTTGACATGCAGGTGTGGGTAAAATCTGAGTAAGAAAGAGAAGTCTGTGCCTGCTGAATGAGGGCAATAGCATAAAAAAGGCATTAAGTGAAAGTGACCATGGAGTGTCTGTGTCATGCATCTGATAAAACCAAGTGAAAAGAATGTTGAGAAATCCACCTGAGGGCTTTTCTACATCCCTCCTCTTCTGCTTTTTTCACCTATGAACATTTCACCATGACTGGCACAAGCAGTAGCAGAGAAGAGTCCAAGGCGGGTAATTTATCTTTTGTCCTTCTGTGTCGAGCCTGGTAAATCTTCATCCAATCAGTGACAGTGTTTAAGATATTAAATCTGTATATAATGTCACTTTCCAAAGTTATGTTATACAAGCAGAATCTTTGAATGGAATTTTAAGTGGCTGATCCAAAAGCTGATACATCTGGGCATTCAGATGCAATCCTGACAACATAATTAAGGATAATCTTATTCATCCGCTTTACTGAAGTTCAGGAAGCTCTGGACAGATGGTCAGCTCTGTCCCCTAATTCCCTTTTGTTTATCAAGTCTGTCAAAACCCTAGGAACGTGTGTCTTAATATCTCAGTGGAACATTTTTGAGATAAACAATAGTTCACAAAAAGACAAGGGATTTTTAAAAAATTTTCAATTAGCTGGCTTGGCTTTATGTAATTGTAATTACATATTTACTTTCTCTGCAGCTTAGAGTAAATCCTTACTTTCTGACACAAAATGAATACAAAAAGCAATTTTAGCATATTTGTAAACAGCGCATTTTCACTAATTTTAAAGAATATTTTGCTGTTGGGTCCTAATTTACTACCTATGGGTTGGTAGTGTCTTGTCCATACCTGTGATGATTCAAGTGTTGTGAATCTAACAGGCACCATAAGAAGCTGACTCAAGCTGTTCTTTGTCCACACGCCAATCTTTTTGAAAGTGTTAATATTGTAAACACTAGTAACAGCACTAAGTAACAAGGAGGAAGTGAAATCACTTCAAAGAAAACCTTTTCCTTTTCTTAACTGTTTTGAAACATTTGTATGGTGAGTCATGGTGCCAGGAAGATAAAAATTCCTGTGTCCTGGCAGTTTGTTTCCACATTCCATTAGTAGACTGTGGAAGCATAAACAGGACATTCAAAAATACAAAAAAAATCATATTAGTTGAAAGAACTTCCAATCATTTTACTGTGATTTGCTGAATGGGAACTTAAAATGTGAAACAGGGCAGAACACTTTTTTATGGACTATGTCACTAGGGAAAAGGTTTTCTAATGTCTTAAGATATCCACAAGGCCTGCCTTCTTTAGAAGGTTTTTATAAAAATAAGTGAATCCTAGAGCAATGTCACTGTGGCTGTTATAGTTCATTCATTATTTTCTCATTCACTCACCCATTCATTTACATTTATTCATTAAAATGTATTTATTGTATGTCTTTAGTGTGAATCAGCATACTAAGTCCCAAAGGATACAAAGGTAAATAAGATAAATTTCCTGCTTCCCAACAGCTCCTGATGGAGGGGGGGGAAGGGATGAAATGTTCCTAAGTACAAGGTAGGAGAGAAGCCACTTAGGCATCCCCAGGAAGGGAAGGATGAGTGAACATCTGAATTGTTCTGAGAGCAGGCCAGCGGACCCTGGGCTGCTCTGGTCTGGGAGACAGATCGATTCAATCATCTTTGGCCCATATTCCATTCCCTCCAGCTCCTTTCTATTATATATTTTTTCTTTTTCTCATTATACTTTGACCCTTCTCATTTTTCTCTGTCTTCTTTCTCAAATATGCTCCTAACTTGTTTACCTCTCTCTGCTCAGTCTACATCTCACCATTACCAATTCTCAGTTTTTACTTTTGTGCCCTCTTTTTTGGGGAGTGGATGGGTGGGGGTATCTCTGTTTGTTTTTCAGAAGAATAATGGTTTTGTTTAAGATACGTCATAGGCATTGTGAATGTTGTCTGACCCTGGAGGGTGATCTTTCTTTGTGCTATTCAAGAGTAGAAATAAAGCAGAGGACAAGGAGAAATGATAGCTGGAAGGAAGAGTGTGGAGAGGTGTTAAAGGGAGCCAGTAAAAACCACATTCCACAGATACCTCCCTTTCCTTAGTTTTCAAAATCTTCTCTCTCTTTTTATTGCCTTTTTCTGGTGGGAAGATGTCTTAGTACATTTGCTGTTGCTGTAACTGTGTAGCACAGACTGAGTAATTTACAAAGAATAAAGGTTTATTCAGCTTATAGTTCTGAGGGCTAGGAATTCAAGGTCAGATAGCTGAATCTGGTGAGGTTCTTCTTGCTGGTGGGGACTCTTCTGCCATATCCTGGTGCAGTGAATGGCATCACCTGATGAGACAGAACATCTCAAGTCACCTTTCTCTTCCTCCTCCTGCAAAGCCACCACCTGGTTAGATTAGGGGTCCACCTTCATGGTCCTCCTTTAACTTAAATTGCCTCCCAATGGCCTCACCACAAGCAGATTAAATTTCCACTCCTGAGAACTCACAGTGGGTATTAAATTTCAGCATGAGTCTTGGTGGGGACCTTCAGACCATCATAGGAGGGACATGTCTCACTGGGAAGATAATGGGAAGAGCTACAGTGTTTGGATTAATCATCCTTCCCTGGGAGAACTCGGCTGACCCAGAAAAAGGCAAATCTTCCAGACTTCTAGACTTCACTTGGCATGGCCCATGGGCTAATGATAACTGTGCCTGTCATTGGTTAGACCTTTACTTTAGCTCCAAGTCCCTGCTGAGCATGTTCCTAAGCATTTTCTTCATTTGATCCTTACCAGGTGCCCATGGTGAGGGAATCAGTATCCTCATTTTCCCCAAAAGGAGAGGCTCAGAGGTAATGAGACTTGCTGGGGGCCTAGTTGGGATTACAAATCGAGGTCTGTCCAACTGGGCACCCCATGCTCTTCTCTTATGCCAGCCTGGCAGGGTCCTAAGGCAACCAACTGCCCATTGAGACCTTTCCTTTGTCCCCACCATGGCCTCTACTCCCACGTGCTCCCTGTTCCCAATCCTCAGGTACATTTCACATGTATGCGGCAGGTGACAATAGCTGTGCTCCCTCCAGGTGTCTTCTCCCTGCAGGTTGAGCATGTGAGGACTTGTGTATTCCTGTGGTCCTAGAAGGTATCCACCTTTCATAGATGAGAAGCTGAAGCACAGAGGGGCTGATTGCTGCCTGATGGGTCACAAAGCTTGTCTATGGCAGCACTGGGATCCACACAGTGCTCAGAAGGAACTGTGTTCTGGATGAGGTCCCCTTTAGGGAGGCATGCCCATTTTGAAAGAGGAACTTGCAGCCTCTGAGTCATGTTGTGTTGGTGAAAGTTTAACCACTAGCTCTCAGCAGGGCCAGGACTGTAGCACCAATTCCCTGGGATATAAACCTTCTTACTACACCTGATTTCATGCAGTTGGTGATGTGGCTGAGGGCTGAGCTGGGGACAATGCTAACGCAGTGTTCCACAGCCTGTTGCCTCCTGCCCAGAACTGAAAGTCTCCACTAAAGGACGCTACTCTTTCACCCGGACTTCCCCTCCTACTTTCTTACCCTCCACTCTGTTATCTATTTTCTATTCCTTTTCCACTCCCTTTCAAATCACCACTTCTCCCATTCTCTGCTATTTGCAGCTGCTGACTAATATAATTGAGAGGCCTTGTAGCAGGGCAGGGGAAGTAACAAACCCTGCAGCCTGACTGCTACCATATTTCCCCGAAAATAAGACTGGGTCTGATACTAATTTTTGCTCCAAAAGATACAGTAGGGCTTATTTTCAGGGGAGGTCTTACTTTTCCATGTACAACAATCTACATTTATTCATTTAGTCCTGTACAAAAATCTACATTTATTCAGATACAGTCATATCATCTTCTTCTAGAACATCATCATAGCTCTCTCAACCCCAGTTCTAGCCTGAATTTCTTGTGACTCCATTTCCTGTAGAACCACTGGCCCCAATCTTGCATGTCCAGCCACAGAGCCCTCTTAAATGAGCACTTCTTGTCCATGCAGCCTGCTCATAGTGCACTGGCAACACAGTTGTCAGCCATTTTATCCCATGAATTCTTCACCCAAGTCATAACGTCTTGCAAGCTAGGTTTCCCCAAGTTTCCATTAAATCAAGTGTTAATTGAAGACTTACAAGACAGGAGTGGCAACAAAATGATGACAGTGAAGAATGATGGTCCACACAAAAGAAACAAAAGATTGCAGGCACTAAAATTCGGAAAACATTTCTTTATTTCACATGAGTGCCTTAAGTGCATCTGTTACAACAGATGACATATTGAATTATAAAGATTCATATTAGGCACAACCATGTCTGTTCACTATCAAATGTGCATGTTATTCGTGCATTGTATCTGTACTTTGATCACTGGGCAGTTAGTCTGGAGTTCATCTGTTTATTTTTTTATTCATTAAGTTTATTGGTACATTTTAGATATACAGTATGATGACATTCATCATGGGAATTTGTACCTTTACATAATATATCTTGGTTCTTATTTTTTTCTCCATTCCCCTGCCTTCTCTTCAACCCCTCCACCCTTCCCTGTTTACAAAGACTTTGTTTCTGATTTCTCATATTTATTCCTTTCCCTTCTTTCATTTCCCCTATCCCTCCTACTTCCCCTTCCCCTTTGGACCTTTTCTTCCTATTTCACATTATCTAATATTCATGTTGATCCTTATTTACACTATCAGGTTCTCACACCAGAGAAACTATTTGGTATTTACACATGTGTGTCCAGTTTCACTTAAGAGTATGGCCTCAATGTGCATCCATTTAGCTATAAATGTCTCTGGTTTCTCATTCTTTATGGCTGAGTAGTACTCCATTTTATAAAAAAAAAAAACACATCTTCTTTATCCAGTCTCCAGTTGATGGGTAATTGGGCTGCTTCCAATTTTTAGCTATTACAAACTGTGCTGCTATAAACATGGGTGCACATATATAGCTGTGGTATGATTCTTTTAATTCTTCTGGGGTAGCCAGCAGGGGAATAGCTAGGTCAAATGGGACCTCCAATCCTAGTTTTTTGAGGTATCTCCATACTGATTTCCACAGTGGTTGCTCCAGTCTACACTCCTACCAACAGTGGAGAAGGGTTCCTTTTTCCTCACAGCCCCGCCAGCGTTTGTTATTGGTTGATTTTTTGATAGCAGCCATTCTTTCTGGAGTGAGGTGGAATGTCAGTGTTGTTCTCATTTGCATCTCTCAAATCACCAGTGATGTTGAGGAGTTCATCTTTTTATATAGGCATTTACTTCTCATCCAAAAACACTCACTTGGGTATTTACAAATACTTAATTATAATTTATATTATCATTTATTCTAAGTATTAATATCAATACTATTTATTTACATTTAATTATATATTAATGTATCATTTTATAATTCAGTATGTCTATCACATGTTGCAGTGGATGTACTAAATTTGTCCATCTGGCTGACAATCTTAACTGGGATTATTTTTGCGCTAGAGCTTATATTATAAGCATCTTAAAAAATCTTGCCAGGGCATATTTTCCAGTTAGGTCTTATTTTTGGGGAAACATGGTAGATTTAAATCCCAGCTCTCCTTCACTACCTGTGTGACCTTGGGCAAGTTGCTTAATCTCTCTGTGCTTCAGATTTCTCATCCGTAAAGTGGAGATAATAATTATGTCTCCCACATAATGCAAAGCCTTTGGTACAGTGGCCTTAATTCCTAACTCTTGTGAGTATCATTTACACCTAGGTGTCCTCAGCTGTCTGAGGATACCCTCTTTCTCTTTCCCCATCCCTGCCCCTCTTCTGCCATAAGAAAGCCAGGATCTCCTTGTTCTACAGTGCTCCATATATGGTTTCCCCAGAGGAGCCGTGAGATCACCCCAGCTCATTGCTTGCATCTCCCCTCTCCCCACCACCTCCAGACCCCAGGCCCCATAGGCCTCAGTCCCCACCCCCCATGCAGGAGACTGTGGAGAGCACAGCCCTCCCCAGGCCTGAGGGCCACTGAGATGCATCATTTGCTGGCACCCTACTTCTTTTGGGTCATGTGACTTTACCTTGCCCCTTTCTGTGTGGCCCAATGTGAACATGGTGGTTTACTCAAAGTGTAAAAGGTGATTTTCTTTTCATCTTTAAAAAATCTTACCCAGTTCATAAAATATTTTTGGATCACACCCAAAAATAAAAATGCTTAAAAATGTCAGTCATCCCTGGCAAATCTGTTAATACAAATGATGTTGGATTGGCCAGAGGAAGCTGAAATTTGCTGTGGTAAAATGCCAAGCCCCTTGGGCCTCCTGTATCACTTCTTCCCAGATCTAGTTCCTGGGGAAAGTCTAAGACTGAGATGGCTCATGCGGCACTTTTCTCTAATCCCTGGGTACATTTTCTCTTTCTCCACCAGGGAAAAAATGAGTTTGGTCAGACCTTTTTCAGAACTGAATGTGGAGAGTTACTCTGGCCACATCACTGTGAACAAGACTTGGAACAGCAACCTCTTCTTCTGGTTCTTTACAGCTCAGATAGGCCATGAAGGGTCCCAGTGGGAGAGCAGGTGGTACCCCTTGCTTTTGGGAATGGGAATATATATAAATGTGAAGCAACTCTGAGTGACATTCCTGTTTATGGGCAGGAAACAAATGTTTGTAGAGGTTAGAGGGGGTCCAACTTTTATTTGGAATATTAGTACTACCACTTTCTTCCTTCCTGCTACAGTCTTCTTCCTATCTTTTTATTGTTTTGTTCTAAAAATAGTAGGGTTAGGATGGACAGTGGGGCGCCTACCCCAGGAGGTGGAAAGGAATGGAGAGTTGCTGAAATGAACAGGTAACATACATGTAAAGTGAGTCCACCTTGCTCTCCTATGGATGCCCTGTCTGTGGACTGTAGAGGTCACTCACCTTTTTAGGTCTCCGTAGACACATCTGGGATGTCTGACCCTTTGCCAATACTATTTAAATAGCTCTCTTCCAAGTGCATGGAGTAGACACTTTAAGTTTTGGGGTGCTATTGGGAGTATTGATGGAGGTGTTACGATGCTTAAATTTTATCCCACACACAATGCAGAGTAATTTTCTATTTTTATTCTCTACAGTGGATTTGCTTTAAAAGGCAGAGAAAGCAAAGAAGAGCTATCCTTTGGAGGGTGGTATTCATATTTACATATGATTTACATATAGCAATATTACATATAATAACTGGTAAATTGCTTAAGCCAAGGTCATTTTCAAGGTAAATTGTTTTTACTGGTACTGTTGGGCTATATTTTCTTCACTTTTCATTTCTGCTTTCTCAGCCACATGACCAGACCATTCCAAACCAGTCTGTTGTGGGGTGGGATGAGGTAGGATGGAGATGGGGCATATGAGCAATGCAGAAGAATTCCAGGTATTTTTTTGGTGTGAGACTGTCACCTCTAGACCCTAGAGAGTTTTTAATTTCTCTCTTAGCGGTTACTGTTGAGTGCGGAAAGTCAGGTGCCTTCAGCTCAGCATTTAAGGAGAATCCCTCAGGGCAGGACAGGTGCGTGAGACGAGGTCAGCACCAAGTGTGAGAGCTCTCCAGCCTCCCATGCCTGTCCTTGTGGTGCCCAGCTGGAAACCGGAGTGGCAAGGAATATGGTGGTGCTCTGTCCCCAGAGCTGTTCTATCAGGCACAGAGCAAGATGTGGAAGGCGGATAATGAACCGTCAGAAGCAGGCAGAAAATAACCAGCTCAACTGTCTTAAGGAGACTTGTTATAAATTAAGCTTAGCCTAGAAATGTGACCTCTTTCTAGTAGCTGGGATTTTCTTTTCTTTTCTTTTCTTTTCTTTTCTTTTCTTTTCTTTTCTTTTCTTTTCTTTCTTTCTTTCTTTCTCTTTTTAAAATTTTGGCCATATTTGTTTCAGACATCAGATATATACTTGAGTCCATCCTAATTTAATGATTTTTGTGAGTTCCTAACAAGTTTTTATTCTCAAAATCATGTTTGTTTCTTGACTTCAACATCTATATGTATTTTTTCCACACATCATTAACTAATCTCTATTTACTCCCCAAAGTCTACTACCCAGGTCTCTCTGAAGTGTCTTACTTAATGATCTAGAAAAATATAAATATGGATTTATTAAAGACCAACATATAAAAATTGTACATCTTTGTGGGATACCATGTGATGTTTTGAAACATTGCACATATTTTGGGGTACCAAATGATACATGTATATATTGTATAATGTTCAAATTAGGATAAGCATATTTATTTCCTCAAATATCTATCATTTCTTTGTGGTGAAAACATTTAAAATCTTTTCTGCTGGCTTTTTGGAAATATTCAAGACGTTACCAAAATCTCTAGTCACCAGAACGTCTCCTAATTGTAACTTACTACCTATTGACTATCCTTTCCCCAAACCTTCCTATGTGCTACCCTCTTCACCTTCTGGTAACTACTCCACCCTCAACTTCTGTAAGATCAACATTTTTATACTCCTCAGATGAGTGAGATCGCAGAGTAATTGTCTTTCTATGCCTGGCTTGTTTCACTAAACATAATGTCCTCCATTTCCAGTCATGTTGTCACAAGTGACAGGATTTCGTCTCTATTTATGGCAGAATAGTGTTCTACTGTGTGTATTTACCACATTTTCTTTGTCCATTCATTAGCTGATAGGTACTTAGACTGACTCCATTTCTTTTGGTGGGAATGTAAATTCATACAACCATTATGGAAAATAGTATAGAGGTCCTTCAAAAAATTTAAACTAGAAATACCATATGATCCAGCAATCCCAGGACAGGGTATACATACCACCAAAATGAGATTAGTATGTGAGAGAGATGTCTGCACTCCCATGTTTATTGCAGCACTACTCACAATAGCAATAAAATGGAATCAACCTGTTTTCTGTTTTTCGGTTTCTTAAATTCTATGCCTTCCAGAAACTATTCTATACACTCGCATTTTATATCACATCTATCAATATCAATGAATACAGTCATTTATTAACTTCTTTGCATTAGTTTTCTTTGCTATGATAATAATTTGTCACAAACTGAATGTCTTAAAACAATGTTGATTTTATCATTTCACAGTTTTTGGGTCCCAAGTCTGACAAAAGTCTCAGTGAGCTCAAATGAAGGTGTGGAGAGGACTTTGGTCCCCCGGATGCTCCAAGGGAGAATCCATTCTCCTTGCCTCTTGCAGTTTCTAGATGCTACTTGCCTTCCTTCGCTCATTCCTTCCCCTGTTTTTGAAACCTGTAGTGCCAGGCTGAATCCCTCCTTTAGCTGAATCCTTCTCACGTTGTGTCACTCTGATTTCCATCCTTCTGTCATTTTGCTTTGTCTGATTCATTTTCTGCCTCCTTCTGCTGCTTTCAAAGGCCTTTGTGATTATGCCCAGATGATCCAGGATAATCTTATTTTAAGGCCAGTTGATCAGCAGGCAGCCTTATCTCCCCTTTTTCCTGGAACCTAACAGAGTCACAGATTCTGCAGATCAGGGCATTTGGGGGGAGCTATTATTCTGCACAAAATAAATACCAGACGATTTTGTTTAGACTGGTAATTCTCAACATGTTCTTTCTCAGTGACCCTCACATTTTGTAGTGTTTAAGATTCCCTCTGACTGGTTCTGCTGCCGGCCTCGAAAGTGCAAGGTCCTGATTTCGATCCCAGGTACCAAAAAAAAAAAAAAAGATTCCCTCTGACTTCCCTTAGAGATTCTGACTTCTAAATTAGGAGAGGCCCATAAATTGCAAAATTACCAGGTGGACCACACTTCCTGAAACCACTGTTTTAGCCTCTGGGCCTCTGTCCTGTGCCTGTAGCTGCTGGCCCCAAAGTGGCCCACACTTTCACTGGAGAGAAACACCTAGAGCAGTCAACCAAGCTGGAGAGTGTGATTGTTCCCTGTACCTATGCGACATGGGGTTAGAATGGGCGTCCAGAGGGGCAAGGGCAACCTTTGGAAATCAGCTTTCGTAATCCTGCTTGGACCTGTTGAGCTCAGCCTCCACCCCGCCCATCTTCCTCTTCCTCTTTGTTCCCTGACCCACTCCTCAGCTGCAGAAACCTGATTCCTTTCTCTTCTGCTTTGTTACCTCTTTATATACCAGTAAGTTCCTCACTGACTTCTGAATAATCCGGATTTGTAAAAACAAGAATTAATAGTAAGGGAAGAGATCAAACAGAAACAAAACAAAAACCCAGTGTTTTCTTTCTTCCCCTCCCCTTGAGCAGGTGAACAGTTTTGTCTAATGTAGAGGGTGTCCCTGGACCATAAATGGTTCGGGGAAAGAGATTCAGGTTCTGCCTGTCCTGCTGTTGCCAGAATAAGTCCTGAAACCTCTGTTCTTTAAACAACAGCTGGTCAGTTAGTGTTTTGTAATTTTTCCTCCTTAATTAATGAAAACCTGACCAGATTATGTTCTTTTAGATCCAGTTCTATAGACATGAACACATCCTTACGTGATCCAAGAAGACATAAAAGTCAGGCCATCAGAACAGGAAAGGTCTTTAAGTATGTGATGTTCCATTGGAAGTGGTGGATGCAGCTTTAGGGAGAGAGGGACAGAGATGGAAAGACAGTACCATAGACAGGTGTCACCATCGGGCAGCTGGGACTAATAGTTCCCAGACTTCCTCACCAAGAAGCCCACATGCAGAGCCAGATACAGCTTCTAGCTGTAAATTATACAGCAGGACCAGTGCAAGGTGAAGTAGATAAAGGCATGCAAGAAGGAAAAGCACTTTACTAAAACAGGGGGAAGGCCCTTTCTCTGGGCAGAAATAGGAGTTCTTTGTCCATCACAGGGAAGCAGCTGACACTGTTTGTCATCAGGAGAGAAATGACCCTTTAAAAAACCAAAGGTAGAGAAAATAGAGATCCAGGAAGGATGCCATACTTGTAATATCCTCTGAGTAATTTTTTGGAATGCAGTGTCTCAAATTAGTTTTTGTCTTCCTGTTATTTCTGAGACTCCCTTTGCTATTGTATACAAATCAGTACCTAATAAATTCCAGAACTCCAAATTGGTGTGTGGTGGTAATAGAGCAGGAGAAATGAGTAGGCATTCTGCCTGGCATAAAAAGTATAATGAAACCAATAAAAACTCAACAACTAGAGTGGCTGTTGTTAAGTGTACATTGACTACATGCTAAGCACTGGCTTTTTCTTATTTTAGCCTTATAAGAGTCACAGGAGGGAGGAATTATTCTCCTCATTTTATAAATGAAGAGGATGGCAGAAAGTAAATAATTAACCCCAAGTTACCCAAATAGAAATTGGCAGAACTGGAATTTAAAACTAGGTCTCTAACCCATAAATCTTTCCTTTTGACCATCATGTGTTAGATACTGAGAAAAATAAAAGGTAGTCATGGAAGGCAGTAGCATGTGTATAAAAGTATTGCTCTTTAAGCTAGTCAGGCTTTGGTAAAAGTGGCTCCACCTCTTGTGCCACATGTGACCTCAGCACATTTCCTCATATCTCTGAGCTTCAGTTTCCTTGATTTAAATTAGGGATCAAAATAGTTACTAGGCAGTGGTTTTGAAACAGCAGCAATATTGTGGTTTTTTGAGTAGTGCCTGATACATAGTAAATACACCATAGTTATTGTTATTTCATTATGATTATGGTTCCTTTTGTGTTATTAACACAAGTACTGCACTATGCACAACTAAGCCAGTCACAATTTGGGAGATTAAAGAAGACCGAAAATGGAAGGAAATTCCAAATCAAAAGGACCTAATCACCAGCCAAGAATGTGTACTAATTGGTATTAGATAAGGAAATTACTAAGTAACATTGGGATTTGCCATATTTAAGAAGATAAAGGACATTTAGATTATTAGTGCATACAATTATCTTCCTTCTTATTAGAGATCTCCAATATTTTACTCCATCTGATGTACTCTGGAGTTGTGTAAGCAAAACTTACAGATTAATTACCTCAGATATCATGGGGCCCAATCTGGGGGAATTAAGAGTTAGACTAGGACCTTTTATCTGTAGTTCCCATCTTGTTCCTCTGACCAAGGAAATGGCTGGGATTCCTGGAATCCTAGCCTCTGTTAGCTGATCACACAGGGCTGAAACAGGGTGAGTCATACTGGCATCTGGGGCAGCATAGAAGGAGATACTCAGGATTTTGCAGTGTGGACCATGTATAGTCAGATACCAGCAAAATCAAGGTGGCACAGGATTAGGCTAACAGGGCACCCTTAAATCAATCATCCAGTGAAGGAGAAAGGAACTGCCCTGATGAACCTAGTCCAAAACAGAAGGTGTTCGCTCTTGTAGTATAAGAGTATATTCCGAACTATAAGTGAGAGCAAGCAAGACAGCCTCTTCTGGGAATGAAGGGATAGAATCAGGCCTCTCAGGACCTCCATGTGGTGCCAGGTACACTCACTTGTCTGGGCATCTGAACTTCTTCAGGAAAAGTCTGTGGTAGAGGTCAGCCAATTGGCTGATCCTCATTCGAACTACCTAGGAGCTTAAAAACTATGATGGATCCCCCTGTTCAGTGTCCAGCCCTAGCTAGTAGGGACTCTGGTCCTGCTAACCTAGAGAGGGCCCAGGGATCAGTGTTTCTGACATGCTCTGTAGTGACCCCAAGGCAACTAGTCATTGGCTTGAATCAGAAAAAAGAATGGGAAGGTCAGGACAGAGATTCTAATTCCAGGCTATAGATCCTGGCAGTGTAACTCAAGATAGGACATTTATACTTCCTGAGCCTCAGTTTTCTTGCATAGAAACAAAGATGTGAAACCAAGGAAATGCCTAAGGTTTCATTCCATTCTTGCCTTCTTTTTTTATAGTTTAAGCCAGGTTGCCTGCAAGAAATGTTTAAATGTGCTGCCTAAGCTATAAAGATAACCAGGAGCTCTACACCAGAGTATGAGCTGAGTGAATGAGCTCTTGAGTTTGCAGCCTCTCTGGTAGCCTCTAGGATAGTCCCTCACAATCTTTGTCCTTTGGTGTATGTGCCTTTGTGTAGTCCCTGCCCATTTGGAACCAAGGCTAGCCTTTATAACCACTGCACAATGGCAGAAATGATGTTGTGGCTTCAGGCTGGATTATAAAGGGTAGGGTGGTGTGTACCATCATCTCTTGAATCCCTTATTTGAAGGGGGGACAGATGCTATGCTGGGAACCCCTTAAAGCAGCCATGTAGAGGAATCCATGTGGAGAGGAGATGAGGCTTCTGCCTTTGAGCAGCACCAAATTTGGAAGAGGTTGATCTAGCCCCAGTCAAGCCTTCAAATAGCTGCAGCCCAGATGTAAATTGACTGCAACCTCACAAGAGACCCTGAGCCAGGACTACCCAGCCAGACCTCTCCAAAGTCTTGACCCACAGAAAGCATGAATGACAATATATCATTGTTTTCTTAATCCATCAAGTTTGGGAGAGATGTTATGCAGCACTGGATAGGAAATACTCCCCCTTAACTTGTTCATTTGGGCTGTGACTATGATATCTTGTGACAGGTGGCATCTACTTCCTAACCTTATGGCATGGGAACCTAAGGATTGGTGATTACTATGGGTGTGTGTGTGTGTGTGTGTGTGTGTGTGTGTGTGTGTGCTGTTGTTGTTGTTGTTGTTAATAGTGGTATTTTGCCACTTGATTTCAATTCTCCCTCTTACTTTCTCCTCAAGAAGAGTTTTAAGCATTTTTCCTGTTCACTGAGTTTGATATTAAGCTTTGTCAGTAGAGGGAGCTGGAGGGACACTGCAGGAGGAAGTTGGCTTCTCTTCCTGTTCTCTATCCTGTTTTGCTTTTTCTTGGCCTTACTGCCCAGCCTTGCCATCAGTGCTTTTGTGAGAACATCCAGTGACACTCAGCCTTAGCCATACACCCCAGGCCACTAAGATCCTCAGGAAAGGTTACAGCCCTGGCTCTGTCCAAGTAACCACTTGGGTGTGCAGCCCCCAAACATGAACATCTTGTATATTTGTCATTTTTTTATAGCTGGGACAAAATACCCACAACTTAAAGGAGGATACGTTTATTTTCAGTGGATTCAGTCCATAGTTGGCTGGCTCCAAGGCAGAAATTACATGGGAGAATGTGTATGCCATTCTCCCATGTGAAGGGACTGTTCACATGGTGGCCAAGAAGCAGCATGAGAGAGAGAAGGGAAGAACCAGGAACAAGTATACTACACCCTTCCAAGTCATGTCCCTAGTGATCCACTCCTTCTGACCAAGCCCCACCTCTGAATGTGAGACTTTTGGGGGACATTTTGAATCTAAACTATAACATTCTGCCCCTCACCCCCAGAAGGATCATGTTCATGTCATTATGCAAAATACACTTAGTCTATCACTAAGAACCATCAAAATCTTAACAGTTCCAGCATTGCTGAAAAATCCAAGTCCAAAGTCTCTTCTTGTACCCAAGGCAAACTCTTAGCTGTGAGCCCCTGTAAAGGATAAAAAGAAAGTTAAATACTTCTGATATTCAATGGCACAGGGTAAACATTCCCATTCCAAAAAAGGAGGAATAAGTGGGTAGACAGAAATCAGACCAAAGCAAGACTGAAATCCAGCAGAGCAAACATTAAATTCTATAGCTGCATGTCCAGCATCCAGGAAGGGTCGTTGGGAGATATGAGCGCCAAAGAGCTTGGGTAGCCTTACCTCTATGATCTTGCTGATTGCAGCCCACATGGCCTTTCTTTTGTACTGTCTCCACTTACTGACTATGGCTTTCCTTAGCAGATGCTCTATGTATTTGTATCTCAAATTTCCTGGGGTTTCCACTTAATTTCTGCTTTACTCTTACAACTGCATGTACTGCCCTGTCATGGGCTCCTTGCAGACACTGTGGCCCTGTCATATTTTTGCATGGCCTGAGGCTTCCTTATGATATCTTGGAGAAGCTTTCATAACCTTATAACTCTTGCATTTTGCATGCCTGAAAAACCAGCATTCAGTGGATGACACCAAGGTTCACTGCCAGCTTGAGCAACAGTAAGGCCCCTTGAACCACAGCTGTAGCAGCCGCTGCGTATCTGGATGGCTGAACTTAGGCACTTCACAAGGCAGCCCTGAATAAGCAGGGTGACCCTAAATGAGCAGGCTTCCCAGGGACTATGTCTTCTCAAATGAAACATTTACAGTTTTGCATCCTTGAGCCTGTAATGGGTAGAGTCTTGCTGATTTATGAGATGCCCTCAAAGCATTTTTCTTCATGTCTCTGTATAAAGAAATTAGCTTCTTCTTAATGCTACTCTTTTCAATATATGTGCTATCCTTTGTTCCAACTTTGCAGGTGCTCCCCTTTCAGGTGAAACTGTGTCTCACTTGTACCTAACCACGCTTGTGTTACTTAGGCCTTCTGAGGCCAAACACCGCAACTTGTAACACAGGTAAAGATCAAATGTTTTCAGCTGAAAAAATTAACTGATTAATTGCAGAGTGAAAATTTCTGAGTGGCTTCAGTCTTCTGATTGGATCCTAAGTGATAGAGCCACCCATTATTTCTCTCCTGCTCAGAGACACCCAAGCAAGAAGTGGACTGGCATGAGGATCCAGGAAAGGCCTTGGAGCTGGAGCACAGCAGCCAGTTTTTCTCAGCTCTGTTCTGTCCAAGGCCACAGTTACACTCACTGTGCTTTGTTCTTCCCACTTGGCAGGTCAACGTGCTTTGCTTCTCCTGGCATTGGGCTGATTTGGTCAAAGTGCAGTTTCCAGGTTTCTTTGTCCTTAGATTGTACAGTCGCCAGGGAATAATGGCTTCTCTTTGTACTACAGTATGATTGGCCCACTTTGGATCAGGTGTTCTTCCTTGATCCAATCAGATAAGGCTGAGAGTGCTGAGTCATATGATATAAATATAGTGAATGGGCCTTCTCCATGATGAATGGAAAGTTGGTTCTTAGAAAAGGAAATGTGGGCTAGACAGATTTCTTAAAATACATCTGCTATAGGTGGCTACAAACCCATTGGCAATGCAAGAAAGATCTGGAGAACATGACAGTTGTCTTCTTCATGCTCCCTTATTTATCGTCTCTTTGTCCTTATGTTATCAGGGATCTGGAAGAACAGAGGGTTATAAGAGACAAAGCAAAGAGAATGAAGTAGCTAAAATGATAAACTATAGAGCAATATATTCATAGGGATGTTTAAATTCTGCAAAACTTTTGAGTACCTGATTCCCTTTGGGTAATGAAAATTTAACGTGAAGAAATAAATAACTAACCTTTTCAGTCATTTTCTTCTGGTACACCATGAAGAGAGAGTAAGACTTCTTCTCCTCCGCCCCCCCCCATTCCCATTTTCCTACAGATTTTTGGCAGGAGGCACAGACAGCAGCCATAGCTACTTGGGAAAGGGATGAGGTCCAAGTAGGAAGATTAGGGAGGAGGATAGAAGAGAAGATGCTAATGGGCCTGAAGCTGATTCAAATTGATAAATCAAAGCATGATGGGAATCTGAGGGAATCTTGAGAATGGCATAAAGAGGACTCACACAGAAGAACTTTTGAAAAAGTTAATTTTCTATATGATGATACAGTGACAATGATTGTGGTAAAGGCAGACTGAGCGAGTTTCAACAGCAAGTACTACAAGTAAAATTGCTTTGAAAATCACAGATGTTTTAAGCAAGTTGTTCATATGTGTTGGAAGTATGTGTGTGGAATTAAAATAGTTTTACATACCTATTTAACAACTCCAGTCACAAAACAAATTGCTTTTGAAATGCAACCCTCTGCCTTGATTAACACCATTAGTGTGGCAGCTGAAGTACCAGTGGAAGGGAATCTGTGTGGTAAAGTGGGAGTCCATTGAAAGGTCCTTGGAGGAATTTAAAGACATTTACTTGGGGGTACTAATGACTTCAATTAAGATAGAACACGTTACTTAAACCAAGCAAATGCTCAGGCTCTGCATGTAGAAGTGTGAAGAAGGCCTTAATTAATTTACTAATCGCACTTCCTATCTTAAGTAGTACCATGGATTTGGATCTATTAGTGGTTTAGTTTTTGTTTCCTCTCCCCAATTGTAGTATCTTTCCTGGGGTAGAAGGAGAAGGGTGGCTACAGTTTTGTACCCAGCCCTAGGGGTCAGAAGATGCCCATCTGCTTTGAATGACTTCTTGGTCCAAAGTGTTGCCCTAATGTGATGAGATGTCTAACATTCCCCAGAGCCGTCCTAATAAAGTCCTCAGAACACAACCATATTCCTGGAAAGTACTGTAATTAGCAAGTCTTTAGGCCCCCAACCCCATCTATTATCTCACCCTTTTAGTGTCACGCAAACAGTCTAAGTGAGGTTATCTCTACTGTCTCTCTAATGCAAAGGAAAACCTGGGGTCTATCTGATGGGAGATGAGGTGAAAATGAAGACTTGGAGCTCATTGTGGTGATGCTACCTAGGCAAGACATAGCCATCTGGAAAGAAGAGGGGCAGATTAGTAGTAGTTTAGTTTCTACGAGTTTTGCTTGCTTCAAATGACAGCCCATGAAGACATAAAGTAGATTTTGTTTTCACCATCATTGTGAATAAGCAATGAAATGTGCTAGTGTAAGAAGTAGTGACATTTCCTTCTGTAGAAAATCTGACACAGAATAGGTAACTTGCCTCCTGGGCTGTTCATCTGGAACAATCCCAAAGGAAGGGGTATCCAAGTTCATGAATGGCCACCAGGGGTCGCCAGAATAATTGAAAGGGCTTCTGAGGTAAAGCCCCCATTGTTTCTTGTTCTCCAAGGAAGGGTCCAGCTTTGTTAGACCTGCATGCCCACCTCTTCTGTTGCTAGACATACTTCTCACTGAAAGATTTAGGATTCTTTTGCCCCTTTTACAATATTTATAATTTCCTTTTTTATCATTACTTCTTGCTACAGTACTTAGATCTGTAAGTTGTTAATAGAGATTTGATTTTCTTTCTGTGTAACTGTTTACCATTAGAGTACTCATCTTAGCTCAAGTATTCCCTCGTCAAAGGCTCTCTTTGAGCATTCAACCTACTGACCCTCTCTTACTCTTCCATATCATCCATCCATCTATCCATTTGGTTATTATCTGTCTTCCCACTCCATCAGAAAAAAACAATCATTAAAAAAAAAAGTACGAGGCACTGTTTTTAGTGCTGTACATAAATCAACTGTATAAATCTGCACAACAGCCTTATAAATTAGAAATTATTATCTGTATTTTCAAGCAGAAGACACTGAGACTCAGAGAAGTTACAAAACTTCCCAAGGACACACAGCTGTAAAATAGAATAATTGAAGTTTCATCTCTGGCAGTCTGGATTCAGAATCCATTGTTCTTAACTGTTGAGTATTCTGCCTGACCATGAGTAGGAGTTAGTCTGCATGCACAGCTCTAGACAATGCCCTGTGAGTAGTTGGTGTTATGTTAGATGAATGAATGCAATGTACTAAATTTATAGTGTCATGCTGTTCGGCTGAAAGATGGTATGTACTGCTGGGAAGAGATGTCCACAGCAGGCTGTTGAGTGAACACAGCAGATATAAATGATTGATTAGATGTAGCCTGATCCTATTTGAAAAAAAATATATAGCATACTTAACAGGGATAAGATATATGAACGCATGTGTGTGGCAGCGTATATATATTTATGTAGCATACACAAAAATCTGAAATGGTAAATATCTCTGTTATCATTTCTAGAAAGGGAGATTTTTTAAAAATACCAGCATTGAAAAAAAAGACTTTAGATAAGAATAAATACTCATTTTAATGCCGGTTATGGTGGCACATGCCTGTAATACCAGCACTCAGGAGGGTGAAGGAGAAGGATCCCTGGGAGTTCAAGCCCAGCTTGGACTACACAGTCAGTTCAAGGCCACCCTGAGCTACATATGAGTCTCTGTCTCAAAAACAAAAACATGCACACACCAAAGAGTAGATACTTCTTTCATCATATTAATAGTCTTGAATTTTTTTAAAGCTTAAAAAATAAATGCACTAAATCTGTTTGATACATTCTTGAGTTATAGTTTTAATATGATTAATATTTTTAAAATTCTAAGTTTGGTGACACTGTAAATAAATTAAAGTAGTTATTTCTTACTTCATTTCACTTGAAGTTTTGCAATGTGGTTTTGTTCTGGATGTTTTCATTTACTTTTCTGTTTTCCTAAGTGGGGGGCAGGACATGGGAGAAGGTCTCCATCTCCACGATTGAGATTGGAATGTACTATTTTAAGGATTATCCATAGTAATTTCATGTCATTATTGTGGACATATAAGTTAATACTATGTAGTTAATATTGTGAATCTTGACATTATGATGTCATATTATATGTCTACCTGCAGTGGTAGAATTAACTCTTGGGTATTTAGCATTAGTCACACAGGTCTTTATTTTCTGGTACTGACTTTTACATTTCATCCTAGATAAGGGCAATACTAGTTTGCGGACTGGTTGGCTCATCCATGTAGAAAGATGTAGCGTGGGTTTTCTTTAAAAACAGGATTCTTCAGGGGTTGTTGAGTCTCATTCACCTCCTTCAGGAAAGTTTGAGAACCCAGGTCAGCTGAGGTTGGAGGTGTGTGTGTGTAGCTCTTATTAGTTAAGCATTCCAAGAATGCAGTGTCCTGTGCTTCACGGTTGCATAAGAAAGACTTTTGGCACCATGGTGTTTGACTTGACTTTGTAGTGTGGCCTCTCAGGGTCAGGCATTTTTCCTGAGAGTCACTTTCATTTTGCCAGGTCACAGGAAGAGACACAGACATGCATGGCTAGGAGAGGGAAGGGTGGAGGTCTGGCAAGGATGAGCACAGACCAGAGGCCTGGGGGATCTGACAAGGCAAATTCCTTCCACCTCATAGATTCACAGCCCTGCTTGCAGGTGAGAACCACCTGACAGCTTTTAAAAAAGACTTGGGGTATCTGACTCCTCCAGACCAAGGGAAATGCAATCTCTGCAGATTGAGCCTAGGCAGGAGGATTTCTTAAAAACCTCACATGATCCAAACTTGAGTGACCCTGGCTCCCTGGGAGTGCTCTGTGGCCTCTGAGAGTTCACATGGACATTCATGGGGGGTGAAGGGGGCTGGATATGCTCGGGAATCAGTGGGCCACTGCATCTCACATTCCCCAGGAGGCCAGAAAAGCAAGGGTGACTTCCTTCCAGATCCTATGGTTTTTCTACCCCTTAACATGTTATTTCATGCCACTCCTGAATGATTATAAATAGAAAGTGATTCAGTGAGTGGTATTAAACAGCAGGAGAGAGGATTTGAAAGGAGATAAATGTCATATAGTCAAACATACCACACACCATGGGCCCAGGCAAATTAAGGCAGAGCTAGTTATTTCTGTAGCAAATTTCACATGGATTTTTTCATCAAAGCATCCATCCAAGCCTGTGAGAAAGGCATTATAACCATTTGGCAGATGAGGAAACTGAGGCCAAAAGAAGCAGAGAGCCAGGATGTCTCAGCTATTGCATGGCCAGAAAGAGCCACCCGCTGCCTGGATCCCAAATCCAGGGCTCACTCTCTTCCTCAAAGCATTTAAAAGCTGTCTTTCATTTTAATGTTTCCTGCTGAGACTTAGCAAACAAGACCCTGGTTCTCTCAATGTGACCATGAACATTTGAACATATGAAGCAGGAAGACTAACTTGTGAAAACCAACCAAGGAAGCTGTGGGCTAAATAGCAAGAAAAAATTACCAAACAACCCAGTTTTCTTCTCCTGTTTATCCATAACTTCCTGGTATTTATCTAAAAGGATTGTTAATATTTGCAGAATGTACAGTCGGGTACCACTTAATGATAGGACATATTCTGTGAAATTCACTTCAGCCAATTTCATCACATGAACATCATAGAATATATATGCATAGACTGAGATGACTACAAATGTCATAGTGTGGTATAATCTCATGGTACTGCAGCTATATGTGTGATCCATTGTTGACCAAAATATCATTATGTGGTTCTATATACTACTCTCTAGGCTTTACAAAAAGTAATTTATTTAATCCTCCCAACAACTATATGATATATGTAAGTGCTGTTGTTAATCTCCATTTCACAAGTGGCACAACTGAGGTCCAGAGAGCTTAGGCAGCTTGTTGCAAGTCACTCAGCTTGAGGGTTTTAAAACCTACATTTGAGTCCCAGTATTTTGGAGCAGAAGCTCACATACTTGGCTAATGTACTGTGCTCTTGTCGCTACAGCCCTGTTGATTGGAAGTCTCTGTCTGATTGTGGGCTCCTACTCTTTCTACTTCTTTCCTTAATTGTAATAATCATTTACATTTACTGTTATGGCTTGTACTGGATGTCCCTCCAAAGCCTCATGTAGGCATAGATAGGGCTTGTTGGAGGTGGCTGGATCAAGGAAGTGTGATGCTGGGACCAAGTGGGTGGCACCACCCAAGGGCCGGGTAACCTGGATGAAATACAAAGGCAGGCTTTCTTGCTGCTGTCATTGCTTGCTGCTTGCTGCCTTCTTGCCTGCCCTGATTTGCCATGGACTGTTTATTCTCCTTGATGTCCCTCTGTCATGCCACCTTGCCTTGGAGCCAGCTGACTATGGACTGAAACCTCTACAAACTCCTCTAACTTTCAGTGTTGAGTATTTTGTCTCAGCAATGAGAAAAGTAACTAAGACATTTACTGTGCTTTTATTATGCATTAGACATTGTTCAAAGGCTTTGATTATGTCACTTCATTTTTTCATGCTTAGAATGGACCAAGAGGTGGCCTCTCAGGTGAAGGCTGTTCTCTAGCCCATGGCCATTCTCACCAGCCCTCTCAGCAAAGGAACCCTTTCAGAGCTTCTAAGGGAACCTCTGGCAGATTTTTGGTGCTGGAGAAGTCCCTCTGTGCCTTCTGTCATTGATCAGGTCTTTCCTCAGATGCTTGGCAATGACCTCCCAGTCACTTCTGCCACATTAGCTTTGCCCACAACCACAGCCTCCTCACTTAGTCCAGGCAGATGGAGCCCAGCCACTCAGACTTCAGTGGCACTGTTGTGTGTCTGTACACTTGGGGAAAGTAGGATGGGGGAAGATTACTTCATTCTGGCTATAGTAGTAGAATCTTTGTTTGCTGAGCCTGGAGGACCAAACATCCAGAGAGCAAGAACATCAGTGAAGGTCACCGTTAGATCCTGCTCTGAGCCCTGTAGGGGCCAAAAGACTGTCTTTCAGTGACTCTAGAGGACTCACACTTGGCCAAGCCCCACTGCTCTCCCTACCCACTTCCTTCCTGTTGGAGGATTTGCTGGGCGTCCATTTCCTCTGTCCAAAGATTTGCTCCCTGGCTCTCCACATGGGGCTGGATCCTTCTCTACCTTCAGATCTCAGTTCAGCCCTCAAGACCTCATTGAGATCTCTGCTGCACCTCCTGTCTAAAGTGAGCTCTGCTGCTTTCCAGCCCTCCTCCTTTCCTTTTCACACTCCTTAATCCTATTTTTTCATTACTCACTGTCTGTATTTCTCCCTTTGAAACTGTAAGCTCTGAAAGAATGACAGGGCTTTCTTTTTCTTTTTCACTCACTCCTCAGCTAGGTACCTCATGCCTAGCTGGGTATCTAGCCTCTATCAGTGTTCAATAAATGTGTGCTGACTGGAAGAATGAAAAAACCTTCTGTTATCGGAGGTGAAGGTATTGACACCATTGCCAGGAGCTGATTTTCAGCATTCATGCTCTGCCAGTGACCTTTCTAATTTATGTTTCTCTCAATCCCCTAATAAATACCTGGCTTGCTTAGGAGTTTGTGACTCTTATCTGCATCAGCTGAGAGACCCTGGGAGCCTGTCTTCACCTCAGTCTTCCCAGTGTTGAAGGAAGTTGCTCTGTTCCCTTTGTTCACCTTCTTGGAGAATAAAATTAGAAAGCCTACTTGGGTTCTCAGTGAAAGGGTGAGGAAAACTGTCACTGAGGAGAATGAGTTCTTTGTTGTACCTCAGTTTGAAATCTAGAGGTGAAATGGAGGAGCCTCCCATTCCTAGGCAGTGTGGTAGGTGTCTAGCAGCACACACAAGCAAAGCTTCTACATTCAAGAGGATTTCTGTCTATTGGCAAGAAAAGACTGACCTGAATAACAAGAGTCAGCAGCATGGAAAGCAAATACTAATTCCCCAAAACAAGAGATGACCTATGTTTGTAGTGGAGAGCGCTCCCTGGGGTCTAGGAGGGCTTTGTTAGATGTAACCAAAGTGTGGAAAGCAAAGAGGCTTGGGGGAAGCGTACTTAGATGTATTCTGTGGCTTGGTGAGTGTTTTGTGGCTTGAGGAGTTTTCTCTGTGGTTACTGGCTTTTCTGTTTCTCTAGGTACAGCCAGAGGATGCCCCAGTTGTCCTCTGGCTCCAGGGTGGGCCAGGAAGTTGATCCATGTTTGGACTGTTCGTGGAACACGGACCTTACGTCGTCACATGTAACATGACTGGTAAGTGTTGCTTGGACTGTATTTCCTATGCCGAATCCTTCATCTGCACCTTATATCTGCTCCAAAACTAATTTAGAGTAAATACCGACCCACTGGGAATAGTTTAACAGTTCCAGATTATAATAACACAACTTTCTGCCAGTGCCTGTCCAAGGAGGAGGAGCTCCACTCGGGTAAGTGTCCCGACTGGCCTACTTTCTCCCTTGAAATTTGGGTGAAAGGTTCTAAGCCATTTTCTTAAAGTCTGCTGCTGACTCAAGCATTCTCGGCTTACAAAAACAGTTGGTATTTATTACTATTTGGAAGAGTCCTCTTGCATAGGCCTAATGGGGGAAATTATAACCCTAATTATTCACACCAACTGAACCCTTTATGGTTCAGTTGCTTGAATGATCTGATATTGTGGAAGTGAGATGGGTGGGGGCTGGGCTTGTGGAAGGAATGGAGAGAAGGCCACATCTGGCTGGAACTCAAGTTAGACTCCATTTTATCGTCTAATTTGTGGGAGATTGTTTACTTTCCCTGGGTCAGAATTCAGAGTTTGTACTGGCTTATGACACATTACAAACACTTGTGAACAGGTTTTCTTGAAATTGTTGCTCTCTTCAACAGAGAGAGAATGGGTGAGCAGAATGGAAATTAACAGGATTTGGATGGTCAGGATAATCTGATTATAGGTCAGGATGGAAGGACATTATGGCATAGGTGGTTTGTCCATGTTTCTTCATGAACTAGTTGCATGGGCTTTTGTTTTTATTTTATTTTATTTTATATTTTATATTTTATATTGGTACCCGGGATTGAACTCGGGACCTTGCGCTTTCTAGGCAGACGGCAGAACCGCTGAGCTAAATACCCGGCCCTCAAGCTTAATTTTAAATGTAGAAACCCTTCTGGGTTGGGGAGAAGTCATGGAGAAGAATGGAGAGGAGAAGGTCAAAGTGCTGGAGTCTGGTTCACACTGCAGCAGCATGACACAGTGTCACAGGGACACCCAGAATTCACTAGGACAGGTGGATGTCCTGGGCTCCTGACTAGAGTGAGCATGTTTTGTTAATAACTCAACCTCAACCCTCTTCTTTTAATAGTTCATGCCAGAGATTTCCCTTGGTCCGCCACACTTTCCATGCTCTACATTGATAATCTGGTAAGTAGGACATGGCCCTATGAGATGTCTCTCTGTCCATGTGAAGTGTCTCATTGCTGGCTTCTCTGTCATTTTTCTTTTCATTAAGTTTAGTTATGTGCTACGTAACAGCATTTCAGTCAATAGCAGACCACATGTACTATGGTGGTCTTACAAGATTGTAATGGAGCTGAAAAACTCCTGTTGCTTATGATTCATACTATAACTTTGCAATGTTTAGATACACAAATATGTATTGCATTATAATGGCTCATGGAATTCAGTCCAGTAACATGCTGTATAGGTTTGTAGCCTTGGAGCAAGGAGTTGTAAATATATATATATATGTATATATATATATATACATATAACATACAGGGGCTATAAATACCATCCTTTTTTCCCAATCTATAATTGTATATTTAAAAGAATGTGAATTAAATGTTATGTTCTCTGAGTGCTTGGGGAAAAAATATTCACATTTGGGGAGTGCATTCCTTATACAAATTATTGGCACAAAATCCCTCCTAGCTTCTTTGATTAATAGCTCAGGTGTATGAACTTCTAAGTGTAAGGCAATATTAATTTAAAATTGGTCTTCATTATTGTAAAACTCCTTATCTACTGAAGATGAAATGGCAATATGGCCATATTTCTCACTAACAAAGAAAAGAAGAAGAAAAAACTCCACATAAGGCTAAAGAGTTCCTTCTTGACAAGACCAAGCAATAGACCCTCCAGATTTCAGAAAGGGGACAGCCATGGTCCTTTTGATTCTATAGCAAGACTAGAAAAGGTGAATTCTTATTCCTTAAGATAATATCTGGCAAGCTGGGTGTGGTGGTGTACACCTGTAATCCCACCCCTCAGGAGGCTGAGACAGGAGGATTGCTGTGAGTTTGAGGACAGCCTGGGCTACATAGTGAGTTCAAGGCCAGCCCAAACTACACAGTGAAACTCTGTCTCAAAAAAAAAAAGAAAAGAAGATAACATCTGGCAGAAATCAAGACAGCTTAGCAGTGGCCACAAGGTAAATCTTTATTTTGTTTAGGCTTTGGAAGTGAGAGGAGTAGGTAACACTCATCATCCTCTTGTGTATATGGCTAAAGGCAGGGGTGATGGCAATAATTTGAAGTCAGTCAGGTGTGGTGGTGCACTCCTGTCATCCCAGTGCTGTAGGAAGCTGAGGCCCAACCTGGACAATTTACTGATTTAGCAATACCTTGTCTCGAAACATAAAAACAGTCTGGAGATGTGGCTCAGTGTGAAAGCACTGGGTTCAATCCCTAGTACTGTAATAGCAATCAATCAAGAAATCTGAAGTCAGAGGCTTGGCCTTTGGAATAAGTATGGTCACCTTCCAGTGTGGGTGCTACTTGGAGGCCCCAAAGCACACATGTCTCTGTGTTTATACCTGCTTCTTCATTTCCCCTTCAGGTGGGCATAGGCTTCAGTTTTACTGATGATCCCAAGGGATATGCTGTCAACGAGGATGATGTTGCGAGAGATCTGTACAGGTGAAATGCCCTGGCTTTCTCATGGTCTCTAAAAGCAAGCATTTTTCTATCTCATTAGGAAAATTCTTCCCCTGCTAGAACTAGTATTCTTTGGCCCTTGTCCAATTTCTGAAAAATTGTTAGAGATACTTTTATCTAAGGACTTACATTCAAGTATATGCACAAACACATGTATACACTCCTAACACAGTATACTTTTCACTTTGTTGTCATTGATAATCATGAAAGTACCCAGCAGAGAAAGAACAAGAGGTAATACCTTCAGGCATTTTGTAATTTTGTGAAAAAAAATTTAAGAGAAAATAGAGACAGTGCAAGTCAAAGATTATTTTTTAAACCTTTCAGCCAGCTGTGTTAGAAATTTGTTTGTTTTCCAAAATTTTGTCTAACTTTGCATGTGCCAGAAGATATCTTTCCAGATATTTGTTTGTCTTCTTTCCCAGGATTTCTCCTTTTGTGACCTTCAGATGCAATTTTTTACTCTCTTGCTTCTCTTTCATTTACTTTTCCAAGCTGAAAACGTGGCTCTGCTAGCCATTCTCTTCCTTTTCCCTTTTCTGTTACAAAATTTTCGTTTTGTTTTTTTTAAAAAAGGAAAAATGTAAGGCTATAAGCCTGATTAAACACTATATAAATATACTTTATTATATAAGTTATATAGATAATTTCTTCCCTTCTTTTTCTTATATCCATTATAACTATTTTTAATACTTTAAAACAAAAAGTAAATGACCTTTCATATTTGGTCAGATTTTTCCAGTCTATAACTATTCCTTGAGACCAAGTTCTGATTTCTTTCAGGTCAGTAGGGTACCTACCACTTGATGTATCCTGGCAATCTACTAAAAGGACTCGACTGCTCAGGAGTTAACCAGCGGCCCCAGCCCACCTCTGCCCATATTCTTCTAATTGTTGCTTAAGTGAACCTAGCCCATCCCCAAAGTGAAAATGTATCTGATAGGATCAAAGTTTTCTGATCTCTGACAAAAGCTTTTTATTTTATAGTTCTTTCTCCCCAAGGCAGATAGATGACTGGGGAGAGAGGAAAGAGAAAATTCTGGGTCTTTTTCTCAAAAACAACATTCTTTCCCACTGCTGAACCAGGAAAGTATATGACTGCTGTCTTCTCCATTTTCATTTTCCGTCTGATGTTTTTCTGTCTGATACTTTCAATTTCGGAGGGAGAGTTAGGTCTGCACATCTCTGCTCCTAGGTACCTCGGATCCTCACAGACAGCCCCTTTCCCTTTCCCTCTCCCAGCTCCTGCTCTTTCCACAGCCAGGACTAGATGGCTTGAGAAATTGACTCAAGCATCCTGTCTCTCATTTAGCACTATGGGCTCTCATTCTTCTAATAGGAAACCTACTCTGCCCACCCCCGCGCCAGCCCTCTCTGGCTTAAATCCAAACAAGCTCAGTTGTTTAACTAGCAAACGCCCTGAGGGTAGAGGTTCTGTATTAAAGAAATGCATCAGCGCCCGGGAAGACAGAGCAGTGCAAAGCCCCTGTCTTCCCCCACCCTAAAGATGCTCCCAGCTTCCCATTGACCCTCAGTGTGGATATTTACTGCTGACATGTGGTACATCTCCTCTTGCATGACATGTAAAGAGAACCTATTTCAAAGCATCCATTGTTTATAGCTGTTTTAGTTCTCTTTGCTTCAGGCTCTAAGAACTGGAAAATAGCTAATCAAGGGTAGTGCAGAAAACTGATTTCAGCTGTTTCCTTTATAGTTTACACTACTCGTTTCCTTTTGTGACTACATGTTTCTCTCCGGCTCTCCAGATGGGTGTTTGAAATAAGAAGGTTGCTTTGAAACGTGTAAATGGGCTACTACTGCAGATTTAAAGAGTAGGCCTTTCTTCTTCTCCCTTTGAAAACCATATTCCTTTTTTTCCCTGAAAACCCCATTCTTTTTTCCTATTAACAGTGCCTGGTTGTAAGGAGTAGCCTCCTAAAGAGGCATTTGCCGTTCACATTTATGCTCTTTTTCTTTGTGTTCAGAAATGCAATTTTTTCAACTAACAAGATGTTAATTAAGATTCTCTCTTGTTGTCTCCACTTGGATTGTACTGTTAATACACAGGAGGCCAAATTTACTAAAACATAATAAATGTGTCATTTTAATTAGGATATCCTAGCTGGTGGTACTGTCTTTGTGCCACTCGTTATCTGTGGAGTCACACTGTATGCCAGAACCCAGCCCTGGTGCTGGTAAACCTGAAGTGAGCAGCTGCACAGCCCCTGCTATCCCAAAGCTTGGGGTCTAGTTGTACCTGAAGTCATTTCTCAGCTGCCAAATAAGAGTGCTACTGTCATTCTGTTCTTGTGTTGGTTTCTAATGAGAACTGCTACGATTGGCTAGATGAGAATTCCTGGGAATGCAGTTATGAAACAGATTTCCTGTCTGGGCAGAGGACACTGTGTGATCCATGCAGGGTGGAGAGGAGCACAGCTCAGCCACCCCGGACATGGAAGCACTGAGAAGAGGCCCCTCTTGAATTCTCCAAAACAACGGACCCACCAAGATTCTCATTGCTGCGTTTGTTTCATTTCATCCTCAGTAACCTTAGCTACACTTGCTTGGCTTTTGTTGGTATGAAGCTCTTGCTTAGATTAGTTGAATTCCATCCTCCCGGATATCGTGTTTAGTATCCTCCTGACACCATCAGAACTGACCAGATTCCAGCCCTGAGTTTGGGTCTACAGTGCAAGATCATTTCCACCCACCTTCTCTGTCCCACGTCCACTGACTTCCCCTTTCAAAAAACTGTCTCAGAAATAATTGTCGCCTGGTCATTCTTCCTTGGAATCTCTGTTTCTCCTTATTGTCCTTCAATGTATCTTTCTGCCAGCAGATAGCCTTTAACTAGAATTCTGTTTATAGATATGTTCTTTTCACCGTGCTGCTCAGGTTGGCAGAAGGAATCAGTTGGAAGATGCATGCTTTCTGTGCCACATAATTCTCATCCCTGGACAAATGCAGAGAGACATATATGTATATGTAATCTATTTGATCAGTTCTCCTTCTAGAATTTGAAGTTTCACACAGGCATGAATCTGGATTCTATTTTTAAGTAGACCCTCACCATGCAATAAGAAGAGCCTTTGAATTATAGTTAAATGAACAAGTTAAAATACAGTTCATCTAGTTCAATGGCATATGTGAATCTAGTTTACTAAATTAGCCCTTTTCATTCTTTGCCTCTGTGTAAAAAGACCTATAAAGGGCTTGCTTTAAAAAAGGTCAGTTTTTAAAAATAGATTAAATGTGAAATTAAAACTCTATAACTTCTTCAGAGTTCTTTGCTTTGGAAAATTCAGCTAGAGAATTTTGGCATTTCCTAGCCAGAAGTATCTGGGAGCCTAACTCCTTCAATTTAGATTGCCACATAAAACACAGAATGCCCAGTTAAATTTGAATTTCAGATAACCAATGAATAATTTTTTTAGAGTAAAGTATATGCCTGACAATATTTGGACATTCTCACACTAAAATGTTATTTATCTGAACTTCACATTTGATTAGACACCTTGTATTTTAACTTGCTAAATCTGGCAATCCTAATCACTGTTCAACAAGTACTACAAGGAAATAAGCTTTCAGCTGAAGCATAAACCTTATCAAGATTTACTCTATTATATTATCTATTGCTGTTCCAACAAGCAGGATGATATAAAGGAACTAGTCTTTAGTTTGAGGGTAGGAGAGGGAAGGGTGAAGAATGATCTCCTATTTTTATCTCTGCTCCAAAGCCAGCTTATTTCTAGCACTAACATGGAAGCTATAAAAATGCAGCTTCCCAGATTTAGTTACTACAAAGGCCACTATAAATAATAAAATAGAGAAATGCACCGAAACTCTGCAGTAGTGTTTCATGGTGAATTTTTATGGAGCCTTTGAAAATTAAGTATAGCCAGGATCATGGTGGTTGTAATAACCCAATTTTGCCTCCCTGTAACCCTTGAACTTTCTCCCTCTCATGGGTTCACAGAGCCTCTTTGCCTTTCATCTTCTCTTGATGGTTTGTGGTGATTAGTCCCTCAGCGGGAAGCTGGGCCAGAAACCCTCCCTAGCTTCTCAGGCCTTGTAATCTGGGTCAGAACATTCATAGGACTTCTGAGTTTCATGCACTTTTATCTCCTTTTTGAGAGATTTTGGTCAAGTAGATAATTATCTAAATATCCACCCTTTTCTTGCTTAATATGAAATAATTCCTTGAATCTATTTAAGTTTATTTCAGATAACTCACTACAGTCTTTAGTAAATGTGACTTCTGTTTCTGAGCTCAGCGATCACTTTAGTGCCTGTTGTCATTGCTAGTTTCCCTTTAGATTATTTGGTTATTAAAACACTGACACTGTGAGAATTCCGTTAGAAATACATTATTTAGGGTCCCTCGCCATGGGGGTTGGTCAGTAACTAGGGATCCTATTGCTTCTCCAGAAACCTAGGTTAATGGGGCTCTAAATGGTTACATAAGGGATCACTAAATAATCTGAGACAGGAGGATTGCAAGTTGGAGTTTAGCCTGGGCAATTTGGCAACACAGCAATTTAGTGAGACCCTGTTTCAAAACTGAAAAAAGCAGGACTGGAAATGTAGTTCAGTGCAAAGGCCTTAGGTTCAATCTCCAGTAGTGGAAAAAAATGCTAAACAGGTGAAAGCAGAGATTTGGAAATCTGCCTGGAGTGTTGCTGTCCACTTAGTATCATATAAGCCCACAATATTTTCTAACCACACAGAAGGCAGTATTATTATGCCCACAAAACTTAAAAATGCCCTACAGGTGCTCACAACAGAATGGTATCTTATTTTATATAGGAACCCTTATTGTCAAAGGGTTAGAGTTGGTAGCAACACATAAAATGATTTTGATGCATTTTTTGGATTCATTTGTTTTGTTCTTCTTGCAGTGCACTAATTCAGTTTTTCCAGTTGTTTCCTGAGTATGGAAAGAATGATTTTTATGCCACTGGGGAGGTGACTTGAAGACATATTTTCTTGTGTGCTTTAAGCATCATCAGGCCTGAAATATATTGACAACTGTCACTTATTCATTAAAATATATATATAATGCATGCATAAATGATGTATATTAATATTGAATCATTCCATATTCAAAAATCTCAAGTTGTCTTCAAATGATCTTCTGTAGTTATTTTTAATCAAGGGCTCAATAAAGGTTTATATATTAGGATGGGTACAATGGGTTGTCATGTTCAGTCATCTGCCTTTTGTATTGCTGTCATTCGTGGTGATGATTTTGAAGAGACTAGGCCATGTGCCTTGTAGAATATCCCATATTCTAAACTTGTCACATGCACTCCTCAGTGCTTAGATTAGGTGAAAACATCAGGAGCCACATTATGTTTGTAACTCTTTAAGGTAATGCTAACCTGGATCAATTGGTCAAGGTGGTGTCTGTCACAGCTCAGCATTGTAAACACATCTGTTTCTACTTATAATTAATAAATAATCCAAGACCATGTGAACATCTGTTCCCCCAAATCTCTCTCCCAGTAGTTTTAGTATCTATTGATGACCTCTGTCAGAATTTGTTATTACACTGGGTGTTACAGTAGTTTGATTTCTCTAATCTCTGTTTGTATAGGTATCATCTGGTATTCTTCTGTAGAAAAGACCTCTCCTTCTGCTCCCTCTCTGTTATTTACTTTTTTAAAAATCACTGACTCAAGCATTATTTTTACTTAATCCATCAAATTTTATTGTGATCATTGTTGTTTTTATGCTTATGTTGTTCTAATTTTGTATATGGTGATCCCCTTCAAGCTGATTCCTGTGCCCTTATGACAATCTTTGAACATTTACTTGTGTTTTGTCACAAATACACATTCTAGAAGCATCTTTTCCTAACTTAGCCCTTTGTCACAGTTTAGTCTTACATGTCTTTCAGAAATCCCTGTGGTAAAGTTTTTGTCCCTAAGCCCATGGTGTTGTTGGGAGGTGATGGAACCTGTAGGAGATAGGAACTAGTAGTTCTCATTAGGTTATTGGCATATGTCCTTGAAGGAATATTAGGACCTAAACTCTCCTCTCTCTTTATTGGTCACCCTGCTTCCTCCTCCATGCACTCCTGCCATGATATACTGTGCCATCATGTGCCCCAAGCAACAGGGCCAGATGACTATGGACTGAAACTTCTGGAACCATAAACCAAAATTAACCTTTTCTCCTTCTAAGTTATTTATCTCAGGTATTTTGTCACGGTGACCAAAAGTTGACTAACATACATACTCTGACCTGTCATTTATTCTAGGAACCCTGGTTCCTTTTCATTGGAATGTTATTTAGAAACCAAGTTCTGACCACTAGATATACCATTGCTACTAGGTTGTCATTTCTGTTGGACTTTGTCTGTGAACAGAGTTAGGAAACATAGCTTTTGTCATTGCTTTTCCTCATTGCTGAGACAAAATATCTGACACCCAAAATTAAGGGAGGAAAGGTTTATTTACCTCACAGTTTGTACAGGTTATAGTTCATAGTTGGCTGTCTCCAAGGTAGGATGGCATGGCAGAGGGGCATTGCAGAGGAGCATTGCAGAAGAGAAACAGTTCATGGTGGGAAGAAGGCAGCAAAGCAGCAAAGTAGCAAAGAAGTGGCAAGCAAAAAGCAGTGACAACAGTAGCCCTCTTTCTGTACCTTATAGTCTATCCAGGCTACACACCCTTAGGGTGGGTAGCACTCACACCCGGGGTGGGAAACCCTTAATCCTAGCACCACACTATGAATCAATCCCAGCATCACATCCTCTAGATACAGCCACCTCTGAAAAGCCCCACCTATGATCACATGAGGCTTTGGGGTACATCTAGAGATGAGCCATAACATAAAAATAACTTACCCCTCTTCCCATAATTCTAATTCCCCATCACAGGGTTCTTTTCTCCTGTCCACGCTGCTTATCTGTATAATCCTTTCTCATTGAGGCCCGTGGTTCTTAGCAGCATCATGATGTATTTACTTTTGGTTGAATCCTACAATATACCCCAGATGGCTTCAGAATTGCTAGAGCAGTATTTTTTTTTTTTTTTTTTTGGTACCAGGGATCGAACTTGGGACCTTGCACTTCCTAGGTAGGCAGCAGAACCACTGAGCTAAATCCCCCCAGCTGCTAGATCAGTATTAATGGCCAACAAGAAACCTCCAAATTTCTTTTCTGAGGACTTTGTCTCTTATTCTTCTTTGGTCCTTTCAGTTGGCTTTGTGCCTTTCTGGTTTCGTTCTCAGGTAATTTCTTTTCACCTGGTACCCCTATCCCCTCTCCCCATCCCAGTGCTGGTATACATGACTAGCTCAAATTCTTTTTCCCAGCAATCCCATCCATATTCCTGAATCAGGCATTTGGATCACATGACCATCCAAGAACGAATAACTTGGGTCAGAGGGAAGGAATGTGCAAATTGGCCAGCATGGTGCCCAGGCCTATCCTATGGCCCTGGGTGGGGAAGGATTTTGCTGAGTCCTCCCCGTCTGAACCTTCAGGCCAGAGTGTGGGAGGTGAGTGATGTCCAGAGAAAGATCCAAGTGTTGATACCAGAGCAAGGGCTGGGAGGATCCTGGACAAGCACATCCACAAATGTTCATGCTAAGGGAATGAACGAAGAAAATGGTTTCCATTTTCCAGGTGAATGGGAAGCTCATGAAACTTTCTCTTCTTGAGCATGCTTTCTTCTCTTTCTAAGCTATTTGGGAAGGATGATGAACATATTGTACTGGAGGGGTTTTTTGGCCATTTGTCCAGTTGGGATTATTTAGGAGCTCTACAAAGAAGTTCTTGCTATTTCTTGCCTTTTAACCAATTTCGGAAGCAGGTTGGGGAAAGGGGTGGGATGTGATACTCTGGCCAATTGATGGCAACTCTGGAAAATGCCTGTTCCTTCCCCTCAACAGAAGAACAATCTGCTGATCTGTGTAATTGCTTATCTTGCAAGTAGTGTGGTGAAGTTGTTAACCATGATGTTGACTAGTCAGTAAAACTGCCAGATCTTGGGTGAAAAATTTGATTTACCTATTTTGTTTCTGCTTGGTGGTTTTATGCATGTTATTTCCAATTGTATGTAGGAAAGGACAATTTTCCTTTTACATCCTTCACTGCCAGGATGAATATTCTTAGGGAAATCTGTGCCTTCAAGTGATGGAGGAAGATGTGGATGAGGACAGGCAGGGCCTGTGGTAGGGAAGCAGTTACCGGGTAGCATCATTTTCATAAGAACCACACAGATCCATTCGGTCTGAGGGCACATCTCTTGTTAGAAGGAGGAACATGGAATAATGGTGCCTCAGCAGTCTGTTATTATTAGAAGTTATGTTTCTCCAGTCTACTTGGTTGCGTCTGTTTTGTCTTCTGTATTAAGTTCATGAGGAAGAATGAAGAAGGGGAAAAACTTCTGGATTAGTAATTAGGAGGCCTGGGATCTCACAGGATGATTCTGGGAAAATCTTTTAATTTCTTGGACCTCTTATTTTCATCTTACAATTAGAGGGGTTGGTTTTAATATTAGATCACTTCCAAGGGGGTGTTTTGCTTCATTAGAAGTTTAACTGCAGTTACCTAGACTTACCCTCATAATGTCTATATATAATTATAGTTTTAACATAGTACCAACCCACCATCCTGGCTTTCCACCTGCTTCCCCCTAAATGATTAGATTTTTCTTGAAAAGAAAATCCTTTCTTTTCTGAACTCTTAATTTGCTCATACTCTTAGAGAGGGTGAACAAATAATGTCACTCAATTTATAGAATCGTCCTAGAAAAATAAATGCATAAACTCAGAAATTGTAGACACTTTTCAATGCCAATGCAGTGGATCTAATATACCCTTCATATTTGTGTGCTGTGAATGAAGATAGCCAGATGTTCAAAATGCTGAGAGCAACAGTTCAGAGGCTTGATTTCGGTGTAAGGGAGTCTGGAAATAATAATAATACCTGCTGCATACCATTGTTTTGAGCATTTAACTGGATAATCCTGCTTGAGATTTACCATAGTGACTGGCTGTGATGAGCACCTAACACATGATGCCCCTTATTACCATTCATGTTGAAAAGCTGGATTGATCTGTTATGGCTCCAAAGCATATGACCCAATGCATGTAGACAGGGGCTGAAGTGTTCAGAGAAGCTCTGCTGTCTCGTTGTTGGGATGTGACATCGTCTCCTCTGTTCTGTGCCTGTTATTTTGAGTTTCTCCCTCCCTCCCTTCCTCCTTCCCTCCTTATCTCTCTCTCTTTTTCTGGTGTGGTACTGGGGATGGAGCCTAGAGTCTTTTCCCTGGGGCCTCATGCATGCTTAACAGACAACCTATTGCTGAACTAAGTCCCCAACCAAAATCATTTTTAAAAGAAATAGTTTATTTTGTCCAAAAGATGAAGATGGAGCTTAGAAGTGGACCTTAGAAGTTGTTTTTTTTTTTTTTACGGACAGCAACAAAATTTGTCAGGTCCTATACCAGGCTCTTGGGGCCCACTGTGCAGACCAGAGAGAGCAGTGTGGGCCTGCAGTGGGCGCAAAGGAAAAGGAGAGCTGCTTTGTCTCTTTCCCTTCTTCTCTTTATTTCTGCCCAGAACACCAACTGGAATTAATTTTCTCTAAAGAGAGACAAATGTGTCTGTAAATCACCCTCCTCAAGGCATGAAAAAAATGCACTTCAAAAGGAAACAAGCTGCGTTTAATTCCCATAATTAACTTTCTTTTTAAGTGTTATCCTTTCCAAGCCAGTAACTATTAGCGAGACTGCTCTTGTTCCTGAGGCACAGACACACTGTACAGTCCTCTTCAGCATCCTCAAGTCTCACTAAATAGTTAAAGTAAAATAGCCCTCACTGGAAGGCAGGAAGGTGCCAGGACCAAGGACATTGCCCATTGTTCTCTGAGCAGCCAGCTTTGTGGACCACTGTAGGCATGGGGCAGTTTAACCATGGATGGCCACTGTCAAATGGCAAGGCGTAAGGTTTGAACTGGGCACCTTTTCATTGGCAGAAAAGGACCGATTCCCTCTACAAGAAATTTTGGGTCCCTGGTTAGTTAGAAGGCCAAATACAGGAAAAACTCTGAAGCTAATTAAATACTACTTATGAGCTCAATGGGATACTTTATTTTTGTCTGCATGGATAGAGTCCTGTTGGGAGCACAGTGTCTGAGAACTTTCATTGATAGCACTGTGGTCTATCACAGTGAGGTGGCAGGGCCCTCCTGCCATGTTTGCTTAATTTGTGTCATTGAATACTAAGCACAGTGCTTCCTGAAAGGCTGCTATTAGATAAAGTAAAAATAGTGATGATATTACTCTCCAGTATCTTTTCATCTCCCTCTCATTGCTCCTGTCACCTTGCCATATGTCCTAGGCCCTAGGGACTCTTCTTTTCCAGGACCATCCTATGCCCAGGCTCCTACTCTTAGTGTTCCACTCCTTGATTATATTGTGCTTGAGCTTATTTCTCCATGTCTCTTCCATTCCTGGCATGATTGTTCTGTTCTCATCCCCCACTCAGACGTATCAGCTCATTTTCCATTAGAAAGGACATGATAAGTGAAGACCAGTACTACCAATATGTTTGTATTTGAATAGAAAACAGTTGCCTGCCCATAGGAAGATATTTTTAGTAGGGGAGTTATAAGCACTAACATGCAAGTAGAGGGCTGACATCAAAGTCTGGATGGGAGAACCATACTAGCAATAGGCCTGGAACCATCCTGTGTAGGCCTACACCATTAACCTGTTAATCTAGGTTTGGGTTCATAGTCAGGGCATGTGGTGACTAGAAGAGCTTCAAAAACATCTAGTTCATGTTTTGTTTTTGTAGATCTCATATGAGAATATTTATTTAGAATGAATCACACAGCAGGCATTTTACTAAGCAATGTATTACCTCAGTTAATCCTCATTGCCACTTCATAAAGTAGTTATTGTCATTATCCCCACTTTACAGGTGAGGTGCCTGAGGCTTAGAGACATTAGATATGGCTCACCAGTGCCTCCCAGCCAGAAAACAGGGGAACCAGAATTGGAAGCTGCGAGCCTGAAAACTGTAGTGTAGGAATGAGCTGCAGGATATGGTCCTACTTGGGAAGATGCTGTCTGGAGCTGGGCCTCCTCCTTCAAACGCTGTCTCCTTCCTCCTGAGCAGATCTTCTTTCCATGGAAGGGAGTCAGACATCTTTGTTCATATTTCCTGCAGATTCCCCAGGGTTATAACCTTATATAAATAGAAAAGAAACTCTCTTGTTCTCTGAATAGCTCTTGTCTTTTTGGCCAAATCTTAGTTTTAATCATAAAGACTTGGCTTTGATCATAAAGTTTTATAGAGTGAATGGAAGTTTCAAGTGATATAAAGACTCGAGGTCCTTGGAATGCAATTATTTCTCAAGGCTTGGAACTTGCTGAATTTTATTAGATAGCATTCAAGCTGTTTTAACTCTTGCGCCCATGACAAATGTCTATTTTCAATTATGCCTGTCTGCACTTGCCAGTATTTTCTTTTAGAATTGGAGATGGATTTGTGACTGTTTAATGAGTTTAGTATTGTAAAAAATCAAGGTTTGAGCTGCAACCTGAACGAGGGCATATGGAAATGTTTGCACGTTGGACCTCCAGCTTTTGGAGAGTCCATCCAAGTCAAACCAATACATGTTTATCGAGTCTTTAATGCATGGAGAACAGGAGTAAATCAGAAGTCATTATGAGCATTTGCTGAAGTGAACTACCATTCCAGACTGAGCAGCTAGAAACATCAGTAGTACCTGATTAGATGGGATGTCTGGGTTGGGGCAGGAAATGCTAAGTTAAATCTATTACGCAGCTGCTACCTTCTGAATTCTATCTACAGAGAGCAAACAATGGGCTCCGTTTGTTGACTGTGGCCCAGAATGTTCATACTCTTTATTTAAAAGTCAAATTAACTCTAGTCTTCATTTTAAACAAAAAAGTTTATTCATCTGGTTGAGTCACCTGGCTTCAAGCTGGGTTTCTCCAAATTGGCACCCAGGTCAGAGTAAGAGGGAGAAAGATTCATCTTTTTCACCTATGCTTGTCACAGTGGATTTTTTTTTTAAAGATGCATCTTCCCAATACTAAAAGAGAATGTACCGTTTGGAAGGCAGCACGTACCTTTGCATGAATTTATGTGACTAAAAGTTGGCTGCAGATCAGAATCTAGCTGTTGTGTGTCTATGCCTGTAGGTTTTGCAAGTTTCTTTTTAAGATCATATTCAAGAGAAAAGAGATGCTCTGATAAAATCATATTCTTGATAGAAGCATTTTTTTAAGCTTCAACAATGTGGTCTCGAAATTAGATGACACATGGTCTAGAAATGTCTAGGAAGTTGTAGCGATTACTACAACACTGAAGTTCCAGCTTTCCTCATTCATTAATTTTCTGAATTGGCCCTTTGAAGGCCACACTTCTCTCCTCAGTGAAAATGATGGTATTGAGTGAATAAGATGCTATCTGCCCCAGGGCTAAATGAAGTCAAGGTTGCCCTCGCCTAATCCTTGGCTCCTGCTATCTATTATACGCAGGGTTTTCACCCGTTTTTGTGGCTTCCTTTGTGTTTTTAATTTTTAAGCCATTAAAGTTATCTTCTTCCCTCTAGTCCATCACCATGTATAGTGACAGCTCTGACATAATCTAGGAAGAGTTGGAAGACAAGGCATGTATATCACTCCAGCCACTTCCTTTGTTTCTGGTGATGTGGAGGAGTTCTCACCAGCCCAGGCATGAATTTTTCAAAGAAGCATCATCCCAGTGAGTGGCTGAGTAAGTCAGGGCAGAACACAGCAAGGGGCTCAGTGATGCTCAGGGTCCTCCACACACCATTGCTGATGCTGAAATCCATCATCCACTCTTTCTGCCAGGCAGGCGTGGGAACTAATGCCTACCTCTGGATGGGGAAACGCCTAGGCTTAGGTGCATCTTTTCCAAAGCCATTGCTCGTAGTCACTGATAAAGTTCTGTGTGTTTTACCATGAAATGTATACCTAGAAGCAAGGCAGAGTTTGACTATAACTGTGTCTTATTCTTTTCTGCTAAACTTCAGTAAGAAATTTAGCCGACTGAGAATAGCTTAAACAATGGTAACTGCAAACATATGTGAAATTTCTGTCAGAGGACTTTGTTTCCATTGTAAGATTATTCTCTGACTTTTTTTCCCCCTTCTGGAGAAGTGGATTGAAGCTTAATTTTAAATATGGAATCTTATTTCATCTCTGAAAAGTAGCTAGGTGGCAGGGGTATAGTAAGTCAGCTATGAATGTTGTTGAAACATGTAGGAAGGGAGAGATTCAAATGGAATACACACTTACAAGTTTCTTTAAGTCTAATTTCATTGTACTTTTACACATCTGGATAATTAACCAAGCATTACATTCTCTCTAGACTATTTTTACAAGTACAATATGCTCTTCACGTGATTTCCATTAGGCTCTTCCAAACATTTAAGTACTCAGAAAGATTACAGACCAAGATTCAAAACTACTGTTCCACTATGATGTTGAGACCTTTTTCTCATGGGGGAAATAAAAGATCGAGAGCTGAATTCTGAAATCTTTTTGGTATAGTAGGAAAATTGGAGGTTTATTGCTTCTTTAAGCTCCAGCAAATGCAAGTGTGTACAAACACATTAATATCTTTGGTTGTTCTTCTTCTTGGAGGTGTGCTCACATATGGTCACGACAGGAAAAATTAACCAAACAAGAGCAGTGCTAGAATTGGCAGCTTGAAGCTCCTCTAAATATTAGAAAGAAAGAATAAGGGGAAATTAAAATCCAGATGTGTCAATTGGGAATGTTTGGATTGTCCTGTAAGATATTTATGTTTTATCTGGTAAACTTTTTATTTGAAGGTCACTGCCAAAGTCTAAAATAATGTGTCAGATAGTTTCTGGCCCCACTTTTTCTCTTTCCTTTTATAATTGCTTTGATGTAGCTCTGAGCTTTTATGAGGCCAAGATCTGATCTGATGTTAGGAGCTTAGTGTTAATTCATAGACACCATTGACCAGCTGCTGCCCACATTGGTGAACACCACGGGGAGGCCAGAGAAACGGCGGGACTGAGAGTTCCAGCTGTGGTTACTATTGTCATTATTAAGGACAGAACTCAGAACAAAAGGAGCAAGCGTTCTTAAAAATACGAGATCACAGGGCTAAGCCTAAGGGACCACAGAGGCTACTTCTAATTTTAAGAGAGTTACATCTTAATCTTTCCCCTAAAATATGGGGTTCTATTCTATTTAAAATATATACAGACAGGGGAAAACTAGGTAAAATATACTTGATTTATTATGTGATTTTCATTTGAAGTACTTGCGGTGGTCAGAGATTGTTAAATTGAGAAATAAAAATTTCAGAAAGAATAAACCTGGTTTTGCAAACAAAAAGAAAGATATCTCAACAAAGAGGGTGAAAATTGAAATTTCCTTATATGTTTTTATGTCTGTTTTCCAAAAAGTAGTCCTATAATTGCCTGCCATGTGACAGCCTGAGTCACTCATCCAATGGAATGATTAATGAAAAAAGCAATGAAGGATTTGTCACATTGTCACAAAGCAAGGAAGTGTGTGATTGTGACTAGAAGTAGGAAAATGAGATAAGTATCATCACCATTAGGTTAGCAGATGTGGACTGAATATTGAAGAATCTGTTTATGGAAGTGATTATAGAATTAGCCATCTAACTGTCTTGTTTTTCATATATGATCAGCTTAGAAGCAAGGAATAGATAAAAACAAGATTGGGTCCTAGTGTGGGGGATGAGAGACCCCTGGTGCATTCCTGATTTGAGTATGATTTTATGTGAAAAACGATGGTTTTGTAGATGGAATTCATATTAGGCACATGACTGAAATGCACAGACCTGCTTGTTTTCATGATTGCAAAATATAGGAAAATAATGTTTACTGTAAATGGACTTAAATTAAAGTAAGTGAAATAACCTGGTTCACAGTAGATGCTCAAAAGTCAAGTGAGTGTTCCTTCTTAATTTCCTGCTTGGTCATAGGCCAGGTGCACATGATGGTCACAGGAAGAAGGGGCCCATAAAATTGTGGATGTCTTAGGCTAAATCACTACCTGCATAGTGATTTCAACTGTATCCCCTTCCATCTCAGAAAGAATGAAGTCAGGTGCTTCACTGGTAGGCCTAACCCTAAGAAAGCCTGAGAGATAGTATCACTGAATAAAAGATAAACTTTTTAGCATTTGCACTAATTTCCAATAGAGAAAAATATTTAGAAATAATGTTAGGTGAGTCACTTATCAAGTATGTTTTTATGTACCTACATTGTGCTGGGTAATATATACTCTGTGGGAGTAATAATTCATGAATTGATAAACTTTGCTCCATCACATTTAAGTCAAAGTTTCCATAATGTGTTTTCAAAAGACATTGTGAGTTTTACAAGGGCAAGCTTTGTGCCTTATTCATTTTTGTGACTTCTCAAGTATCTAGCATTAATGCCTTTGACAAAAGAGTTGTTCAGTAAGCCATTATTGAATAAAGACTAAATAATATGTCTCTACCAATGAAATAATTACTCAAAGAGGTGTCCTTTTTTGTATCTTACAGAAATTTTATTTCAGAAATGTCCACTTATGGCCACTAGCAAGAAAACATACCAGGGCCGGGGATTTAGCTCAGTGGCACCATGCCTGCCCTGTAAGTGCAAGGTTCTGAGTTCAATCTTTGGTACAAAAGAAAGAAAACGTACCATAGTTATGCAAAAAATCAAATTTTAGATATATAAACATCTTTATAGCTAAAATGTACTTATGAGTATGAATGAATAAACTGCTTTGATTCAATACTTTGCCTAAAAATTTATTACTGCATAAGAGGAATGCATCAATGAGGAGATCTTGTATAAATTACATAAATTATATTTTTTTATTATTAACTTGGAAGAAGTTTAAATTTTGGAGTACGGTCTGGTCCAGGTTTGGTCTGGCTCCATCACTTAACCTCTCTGTCCTGATGTCCTATCTTGAAATGTGCATAATGGTGTCCCCAGCATGTGGCTCTGATATGGATTAACTAAGACCTCTCAGGGGTTCCCAGCCTTTGAACCACAGACCTCTGGAGAGCTCTGGAGACAGTGCAAGGATCTGTGTACTTGAAGGTACCCACAGGAGGGTTATAGTCCCTCTTGAACATATATGCATTTTTTTGAAATGCATGAAGATTCATCCCTTTGAAAGCTGTCCATTGAGCACTAACAAATAACATCAGGCACAGTGGACATTAATAAATGAAGCAGTTGCATAGCCCTATATTCAGGGATCTTCTAGGTTGGGTGGGAGAATAATAGTGCATAAGATAAATAAATGTAAATTTATTGGACAGTGATAAAGACTAAGGGTAAAGTAAAGGAGAGAAGGGGTGTATACAAATAGGGAAGAAGGAATATTTTTATTTATTTATTTATTTATTTATTTATTTATTTATTTTGGTACTAGGGATCGAACTTGGGTCCTTGTGCTTGTGAGGCAGGTGGCGGAACCACTGAGCTAAATCCCCAGCCTGGAATATTTGATTTTAGATAGGTGGCTAGGGAAAGTGTCTCTTAGAAGGGCTCATTTAAGGAAGTGAGGAAATGAATTATATGGGTGTCTGTAGGAAGAGCATTCCAGTGGAGGGAACGGCTAATGCAAAAGCCTGGTGGACATGCTTGGATTATGTATAAAACAGTCTGGGAGCCAGTAGCAATAGAGAAAAATGAGCAAGAAGATAGTAGTGGATAAAGTGGAAGAGAGAAAGGCTTATGTAAGCCTTATGGTCCAGAAAAGCCCTTTGCTTTTACTCTAAGGTGGGTGCGAAGTTACTAAGACATTTAACCAGAGAGGTGGCCAGAGCAAGTAATGGAATGAGGATATGAAAAAACACCATACTGTGAATACTTTCTGATAGAATACATAGAGTTCGCAGGCTTGGCTGATCTACTTTTGTGGGATGCAAGAGGAAGAAATACATATAAGGAATTGACAGCAAGATTTTTGAGCTGAGCAATCTGGACAGAGTTAACATGAATTGAAAGGGAAGCTTCAGGAAAGGTTGGGGATTGGGAGCTTCATTTGGAACGTAGGAAATTTAGGATCAGACATACAAGATGCTAAGAGGACAACTTTTGATGGAAAAAATACAAAATTGTTTAAAAAATATTACTGGGCCAATTGTAGCACTTTTTTCAGCATAGTCTAAAAGTAGAACTATTATCATGTTTGTTAGAGGAAAGGATATCCATGAAATCTTTTGACCTTGGAAAAGGACCTTATGCTACAAAAATATTGGGAATAAAGATAAATTCAAGTGAAAATTTCAGTGGCCAATAAATATTATTTTCTGTTTCCCCATCTATTCCTTTAATATACATTGATTTCAAAATTTGTATCATTATATAGATTTTTGAAGTCTTTAGGTTTAGACAAGATTTTTTTCCCTTTCATAAAGCTTGAAAGGAACTTTCTGTTTAAGAAAACCCAACAGTTATGAGAATTGCGTTCACTGTCTTACATCATTTTATTTTGGAAGGAAGTTAAAATGCTGACTTTTATTATATGTTTGTTATTTTTGGTGTACCTAAGCTATGACTTACATGTCACTTGGTGCTGTTGGGTATGTTAAAAGAAGTGAGAGACAGAGATTTTTGCTATTGTGGAATTGGCAATGTGAAGGCAAGATGGTACCTCTGAAGGAAGTATTGCTGTGTCACTGTTATTTTAATTAGCTTAAGCACATGTAATTGTACTGGTCTCAGTTTGTGACTGTCTATTCTAACTTCTGTCCTTTTCAGTCTTATGCAGGGAAATATGTACCGACCATTGCATACTATATCCACTCTCTCAACCCTGTGCGGGAATTCAAGATCCACCTGAAAGGAATTGCTCTTGGAGATGCATACTCTGATCCCGAATTGGTAAGTGTCTTGAATTTTCTTTCCCTCTTGTCTCTTAGAGATATTAGATCCTTTTTTTTTTCTGGTACCGGGGATGGAACTCCAGACCTTGCACTTGCAAGGCAGATGCGGTGCCACTGAGCTAAATCCCCAGCCCATTAGATCCTTTTTGATCAGAAGAACACTATTCTTACCTTACAGGCCTTACTTGATAAAGGGCAGTTATTAGATGACTTTATGACTTAAATCTTCAACTTTATGTTGTAGAAGATGTCACTCTTCTATGACAGCCTACCTTCACTGTGAGTGCAATAGAGTGTGCATCTGTATCTGTGTGTGTGTGTGTGTGTGTGTGTGTGTGTGTGCTGGCACAGGTGTGAACTTGTGTGTTTTGTGGGGTGCATGTGTATGATTGTCTTACTTGGCCAATTCCAGCACAAAATTGACAATTACAAAGGGTTACTTTGTGAACCAAATGAGTTTCCCAACCCCTCCATCTTTCTCTCTCTCTCTCTGGCATTTGTACATGTCTCTTTTGTCTTCAGATTATTGGGGGCTATGCAGCATTCCTGTATGAAATTGGCTTGTTGGATGAGAAGCAGAAAAACCACTTCCAGAAGCAGTGTGATGAGTGCATAAAACACATCAAGGAGCAGAATTGGCAGAAGGCCTTTGAAGTGAGTTCTCGGGCCCTGTGCTGCCCTTGAGCAATTAAAACCAGCTGAGGAGAGGGGGAGTCAGTAGAAGCACCATGGTGCTCAAGCATTTCTGTGTGAGAGAAGGAATATCTGTTCTACTGTCTCAGATCACCAGGGAGATGAATGGACGCATAATGAGGAAAAGAACTGTCTGCATTTCTTTGAATTTACTTTGTCTGTGTTTTAAACCTGCAATCATATTGGAGTGTTTATCTAACTGTGCCTTTCATTAACTATTCAGATTTCGTTAAAAGCTGTAGGACTTAAAGGCACACCCGATCATATGGAAATCAGAAGAGAGGCAACCTGGGAAGTGGATGCACAACATATGCTCTAAGCAATTTAGAAGGGTTATGTCCATAAATAGAGGTTCAGCTGGAAAAGTGACCACAGTGTGCACCAAGTGTTGCATGTTCCTGTGTATTAGGAACAAAGATTGTGAAGTGTGGTAATTTGAAACTTTTATGAAGAGCCATTGGTATTTGTGAATGTTGTTACATTGCTGTCCTAAAATTAAACTAGAGAATCTGATAATATGGTTATATTTTTCATCCATTTGGTTACATAAAATATAAGAGGGTAATAAATACTATGATAAAGAGAGCTAAATGTTTTGGTCCAGTGCAGAAAAAAAAGCCATGCTAAAACAATCTACCTTAGGAGCAGCTTGCTATGTTTACTAAAGAGTCATTCTGTTTGACACATTGGTCCATGAGACAAGGACTAAATTTTGAGGACTTTAATCTGCTTGTTATTGGACATACATACTATCACAGTATATATACCTACAGTTGTGATGGTTAGTTAGGCAAAAGCCTGATAGTAATAGTCTTCTGATTACTGCTGATCCTCTGGTTCAGTTCAAAATAGGAGAAGTACGAACTGGGAGAGAGAGGGAGTAACTTGAAGTCATCCTCCATTATACAAGTATACTTCATTTTTCAGGACACTGCCTGAAATTTCCCAAGGCAGTGGCAACCCTTACTCTGAATTCTGATGGCACCAAGCTGTGCAAATGGATTGAGAGAGGGAAGTCCCTGCCATCCCTAAGGGCTCCAATGGGCCCTCTTTTCTGGGTCAGGAACCAGATGTGGCTGCTATGTATACAGTCAAAGTTTCTTCTGCTTTTGTAAATAGGAAGGATGAAGGATCTTAGAGGAGACATATAGAGTTGTGTTCCAGCTTGCAATGACATTATTATTATTATTATTTGGTACCAGGGATTGAACTCTGGGCAATGACATTATTTTCAAGATTGGTTTTAGACAATCTGCTATTGGAGTCAGAGATGGGATCAAAGATCGAACCTTTAGAATTAATACCAAATTTTATGGGGCGTGACACCAGGTGGCAAGTGAGATATTTGATATGTTTTTGAAGAAGCATATAGGGATTAAGTAGTGTAAAGAACATGAACATTTGAGAAGCCTGAAGGTATGAAGAAAGCAGGTAGGTGATTGTGGCATGTGATATAAAAGCCTAGAAACCCATTGGATTAGGAAGACTGTTGAAATGATTGAGTCTTTTATGTATTCAGAAACAATAAGAATATGGCCCAGGAGATAAAATGGAGTCTCTCCCCAACCAGATTCATCAGAAAAACAAACAAAAATGAACAACAAAACTGAAAACCTTCAAGGCTTGGGATGTCTTGTTGATCATTGGTCCAATATCTTGAGTGATGAATTTAAACATAAAGACCTTTGATTTTTCAAGGAAAATGGGGAGAATAATAGGACAGTAAACAATCAGTGACTGAAATATGTATTGTCTGTAGTGAAATCCTGAAATCAAAGAGAATGCAAATGCTAGAATCTTGAACCTGTTTGATGCTCTGATACTTTAATATTATTTCATTAATTGAAAAGCAGTAACTCACAGGTGGAAGAGACTTTAGAGATAAGAGTGTAATACATACATGTGCACACATTTTATTGTAAGGATTTTGGGGCCCATGGGGTGCAATGAATTGGAGTGCTGTAGTTTTCAGACATTCTATAAAAATCCTATTATAGCTTAGAGATTTTGCAGTGTACACAATGGCTGCTCCTTGGTCATGTCTTATCTCCCTTCCTGTGGCAGTGTTCTGGATTGCAGGGTTCTCCTTGTGAAATGAGTTATAACTAGGAGCTGAACTTCGTGGGTCTGGACCACCCACTTTATTTGTTTGACAGCAGATAATGTGTTACTCTTTCTACCACTATCAGTGGGGTTTCTTGGGCCAACTACTTAACTTTTATGTGTCTGTTTCCTCACCTAAAATTAGGGTCATAATATCTTATAAGAAACCTAAATTCATGCTTGATGATTTGTTTAAATGTACTGAATTCATTTTTTTTTTTTTGATACCAGGGATCAAACTCTGGACCTTGTGCTTGCAAGGCAGCAACAGAACCACTGAGCTAAATCCCCGGCTCTGAATTCCTTTTTTAAAGTCCTTTCAAAAGAACTCCTTGCAACTTAATGTCACACACATCGCTCAGATCCTTGTTCTCTTCTGTAACTATTCTCTTCATCTTCTTGCTCTCCCTAACCATTGCCCTGCGGTGATGATACTGAGTCCCCTGCAGCAGTGCTACATAAGGACTGTGCTCTCTCTTACTTTCTTTTCCCACTGTGCTCACGGGGATAGTTGTAGTGTCTTTCTTGCTTCTCATCGTGCCTCCTCTTAAAGCACTGAGCTTTGCAAGTCATGTCTTCCATCACTTTTTACAGTACTTAACTACCGGTGTCAGGATCACTCCTTCTCCGGCTAGTTTAACTCCTGCCTCTTAAGTGCCTTGCTCATGTCATAATTCCTGCTGATTGCAGTATCTGCATGGACGATTCTTTTAATATTTAATCCCTCAATTCCTTAGCTTTCTGTTTTTCAGTGCTCATGTTCTGCTTCTTAGCTGTACATTTCCATTACCAAAATCAAAACAAAACATAAAACCACCAAACACTCCATAATTTCAAATTTAAGCATCTATCTCCAACTACTACCTTCTGTTCTTCAGCTCACTTGTGCTAAAAGACCAACTCTAACAGTCCTGCAACCTGTTCCTTTTCAACCTGTTGATCTTGCTACCTCACGATCATCTCCAGCTCCTCAAGTCTTCTCTCTAACTTACACCCAAGGTCATACATTTCTGACCTTTAAGCCCCTTCACTCTTCCTCCATCTCCTTTGGCTACACCATAATCCTAGTTAAATCCACCTTGCTGCCACTTCCTCCCTGCCCCTGCAGAACTGTATGTGGCTGGAGACATGCACACAGGCCTGCTGACCCCACTCACCCTCTGCTGAGCCTGAGTTTTCCATAACAGCAGTCTATAGATAAGATCTACTAGCTCCAAGCCCCTGCATCTAGGCCCACATCCTTTGTCCTCTCACCTTCTTATCCTGTGGGTTTATGATCTGAGTTAAGGCAACCCTTTCCATTAGGCTCCTTCCCACCATCAAGGGCTCTAGGCTTGCTGTTTCTTCCACCTGTAATGTTTTTCCCCTAGTTCTCTCTATGACTTGCTTCCTTCCATCCAGCTAGATCTTAACTCAGATGCTACCTTCTAAGTGATACACCCTGCCTGCAGTGTTCCCTGCACATGAGTTTGTACACCCATGCCACCTTCTATGACAATTCTCCTTATTACTCTCTAACCTACTACCTACTACCTGTTTTGTCTAGTAATGCTTCTTGATTGTCTCCTCCTAGAATCTAACATCCAAGAGGTAGGATTTTGGTCTGCCTTATTTACTGAAGTTTCCCCAATGTCTAGGACGGTGCTTAGCACAGAGATGTGCAATGAATGCTTGGTGAATGAATCAATGAAGGAATGAAAAGTTTCCAACCAAATGAAATGACAAAGGCCCATGTGTGTTCACTCTCCTGACATTTATCTTTTCTTTCTCCCTCTCTTCCAACCTAGGTGCTGGATGAACTGTTAGCTGGTGACTTAACAAGCAAGGCTTCTTTCTTCCAGAATGTGACAGGATGTACTAGTTACTATAACCTTTTAGAGTGCACGGTAATGACAAGATGTTAAAAACCATAGTAATGTTTGCTTAAAACATTTGGCAAAAAAAGCTTTCTCTGATTTGGGAAATATTATATCTGATTTTATACCAAACAGATATGTCCAAACTGTAGTGCTTGATTTGATCCACTGACCTGTGGGATTTAGTCACTGCCAGTGTTGTATACATTATCATCTGGTCATAGAGAATGTGATATTCCTGATAACACAGAAGGATTTCTGATGAGCCCAGTACACTCCTCTCCACCAAAAGCTTGTTACGTGGAGGGTCCCTTCACAAAGAAGGGGCAAGCTGGGACTGCAGTCCTAGGTGATCAGGTCTCAGTCTCAAGCCTGGGTATTAGTGTCATCCAAATGCCCACATTCTTTGTTCTATACTTAAGATGGCTTGGATAATCAAAGCTGCCACCGCATTTATGAAAATATTTGCTTTGTCTTACTTTTAACTTGAGATGTTTAGTGCATTTAGTATGGCCCTCACTTCAAGGCCTCAGGAATATTTCCTAAAGTAGTCAAGTAGTTTCTTTCATAAAAGTAGGCCAAAGTTGATGTTTTTTATGTAGAACTAATCAAATAAGAGAAAAGGAACCAAAGCAGGGGTTTGGATTTGCATAATCTTTGTCTAGATTTGACAGTACATTCAGTTTTTTAAATTGCCTCATGTGTGAACTATTTGTAAACATAACATGGTCAATTTCAGTGGAATTTGCCAACTCTGTGGTTTTGGATTTAGATTCCACCAAGAGCAGACCACATATTAAGGAAGAGAGAAACTAATTTGTGATTGTATTTTTTTTCTCTACAAAGTAATATATTCATAGTTAACAAAAATTTTTGATGAAGTACAACATTGTTGAATCAAAAGCCTCATGGTTTTTTGTCCTTTTTTAACTTAAAGTTTTTTTTTTAAAGCATTTATTATTTTTTATTCCAGCATAATAATTATTGCAAGATATTTGTGGAGTGTTTTTTTTAATAAGGCTCATGGAGAAATTTCTTTTGTCATGTCTCCTTCATAAAGTATCACCTGTTTTTACAGCTGATATATTTCTCCTCTTTAAGTTATAGCCAGTTGATATTTTTGTATGGCTTTAAAATCAGCAGAACACAAAAAAGAAATTTTTGACTTTTAATCCACCACCCACCCTAGGCCCTTTGAGATGCACTTGACCTTGCCATAGCAACCAACAAGGAACCACCAATTTGGATACTCTCACCTCCTTTCCCTATCTTTGCCTCTAAGGGATTTTCTAATTGTAGTCACAAATTGCAAAAGATTAGTTTCTGAACAGGAAAGTTCAGCATTTGCAGATTGGAATTGGCTGCAAGAGTACCACATCATTCATATTTATTTGTAATAAAAGAAGCTCCTTAAATCACCTCAAAACCTCCCAGTTAAAATTTCAAGACTGTGGGCAATAGTCATGTCACATCTTAGGTACCGTGCTACATGTTATGAGAAACTGGCAGCTTTTCCTGACACAGAATCGTGTTCCCTAATTTGTTTCTGATGTACCCTCTGCTAGGATCCTGAGGACCAAAGATACTATGAGAAATTTTTGTCACTCCCAGAAGTGAGACAAGCTATCCACGTGGGAAATCGGACCTTTAGTGATGGAGCTGAAGTTGAAAAGTACTTGCGAGAAGATACAGTAAAATCGGTTAAGCCATGGCTAACTGAAATCATGAACAATTATAAGGTAAGCAAGGAACTTCCTTCATTGTCTATTTGAGGAACTTTTCAGATTTCCCAGAGTAGAGATGAATTTCTTTGATTTTAATTTCACTTCTGCATTTTTTTTACTTTTATGTTACCTCCAAACATAACGTCTTTGACTTCTTTGAATTAAATGTTTTATTATTTTTCTTTTTAATTAAACTATTTCCTCTAATCAGTCTTTAAAATAAAGTTCCCAGTGGCACTTCCCAGATCTCACTCTGAGAAAGAAAAGGGAACACAACAGAAAAGATGACTGGCCTTTTGTAAGAGTCAGTTTTTCTTTAGTGTTTGCTTAATAATATGGATTGCAATGGAGTCAGGAATAAATGAAATCAACCGGTTGTTCCAAAAATGCACTTTGCCTAATAATTACATTCATTCCCTTTATGCAGTGACAGTTGTTTCTGTATCTGCTTTACACCTAACACTGCTGGGCTGTCAGTGTCTGAGCACATTGCTGTGCCGAGGCATATGAGTCAGGCACTGTATCATCTGGTTAGGGTGTTCTGCCTGATTTGCTGCTGGAGATATCAGTGGAAATGAAATCACAGGAAGTTGCCCTGCAGACTCAGGGAGAGGAGCCATGGATCCTAGAACTCTGGAGCAAGTGACAGGGGTGAGGGCATCCTGAGTAATGTTATTTCTTTCCCAGCTGCTGGTCTCACACTTCCTCCCCTCATCCTCCAGGGTTGTTATCATTTGTCCTAGGGACATCTGTGGGGCAACCCTGAAGGGTAAGTGTACTAGAGGACACTGGGTGTAGCTTCCTCCCTACATCTGGCAGAAGCAAGTGTAATACTTGGAACAAGTAAAAAAACAGGGAAGCCCGAACTCCATAAAGTAGCTTTGAGTGAATCAGAAGAAAAGGTATCATTCCCTTAAAATCTTTATTTCTATTTCTCAGGAATCATCCAATATATTGCTTTTGTTAACCCAGACTTTTTATAGCCATTTGCCAGCATGAAGAATATTCATTTCTACCATGCTTCTGTTAGCAGTGTGGACCCTTTGGATTGTTCCGTGTATGGTCTATAGTACTGTCCAGGGAGTCCCTGTCCAAGTGTTCCCTTACTAGACAGTATTTCAGTGGAAGGCCCACTTTTCTGGTCCTGCCCTTAGTAAACAAAATTTGACATGTGAATTTTGTTCAGAATAATTTACGGCCAAGTGTATACACTGTCTGCAGACCTTTCACAGGCCCACAGAATTGATGAAATACTTTCTAGGAAAGAAAGGGTCTAACTGGAAGAGACTAGCAATTCAACCATCCTGATGTTTGGTTCTCCTGGGCACATATGATGGCCTTCAGTGCTTGCCTGCCGGGGACCTCCTCTGACCATCTCTAAAAAGCACTGTTGCCCGTTCTCTTCTCTGAGCTCCACTGTGGTTGTACTTAGCACTCAGTACTGCCGTCATGGGCTCTCAGTCTGACACCTGTACTAGAACTGACCCAGAGCAGATATGCATTGCCAAGGAATGAATGAAAGACAAATCAGTACTATACTAAAAAAGATATCTAACAAAACAGTCCATAATCCATTAGGAATTTATCTTCCACAAGTTCACTAAATCAAAAAGAGCTTAGGTCTTGTGTTTTAAGACATAAATAATCTGCTCTAATATAACATTAAGGAATACTGAATGGATTTGTTGAGTGGAAGTTCTCATGTACATTATCTGTGCTCTTGAGAGACATGTATGATTCCTTTCTCAGCCATATAAGGACCGATGATGTGAACTTGGCTAATACTGACTAATCACTACAGGATGTTCACCAGATCGATGAAAGAGCATGTAGTGATTGGAGGGATGCTACCTTTCTGTTCATGTTGTTCATGTAACCCAAAGCCACTCTTGTAGTCTGCTCAGGCTGCTGTAACAAAATAATACTCCATTGGATTGAGTAATTTATAAGCCACAAAAATGTATTGGTCACAGTTCCGGAGGCTAGAAGTCCAGTATCAGGCACTGGCATCTAAGGTCTGGTGAGGGCTCATTCTGTGCTCCATAAATGATGCCTTCTTCTGGCATCCTTTCATGGAAAAAAGGCAAACAAGCCCCAGACTTGGCCTCTTTTATAAGGATATTAATCCTATTCATAAATGTTCTACCCCCCCCACCCCGATTTAATTTCCTCAAAGTCCCCACCACTCAATATGGTGGGAATTAGGTTTCAACATAGAAATTTAGGAGGGAGTCTATAAATATTCAACCCATAGCACCTATCAGAATAAATTCCAGTGGAATCAGAATATTTTTATACTTTCAACTCTGAATTAGTTTTCAGAAAAAGAACAATTGAGTGATGCAGATAACCCATGCTTCTACAAAGAAAAGAGAACAAAATGTGCAGTGAAATCTGAATGCAGACCATCAGTGGCCACTTGGCACACAGATGCGTGTTTGCTGGTGCAGCTGGCATTGCCCTTTGGCAATGATTATCTCTGGCTTGTCTGTTATTGATGACATTGATGACGAACTTCAGTGTAAACATAACAGATTTGGAACAAGTTAGGTTGGCTTAAGACATTGGTACCCTTATGGTCATATTTATTTGAGACTCAGTTCTCATTTGTCAGAGAAAGTATAGGGCTTGTTTCTATTCATAGGAACAGAGGAACAAGTCTTTTCCCAGCACTAGATTTATTTTAGCCACTGTAGAATATCTCTGGCAGGGTGAGGAATGCCTTCTGATGGGAGAACATTTTCATATAGTTCCTGCATAAACATTAGTTTCTGTGTAAACTACTAGAAAATGTAATCCTCTTTTTACAGTGATCTAAATGAGGTGTATACTCAAAAGTCATTTTCTCTTCAGTAATTTCAGATGTGTGAGTGGAATCCTGACATACATTGGCAGAGTACAAAATAACTGGAATGAGAAATAATCCGTTGGACTATATGACTTCTTTAGGATTAAATCAGTTCAAAATATTATTGGTATTCTTTGAAGTTGGCAGGGAAAAGAGCAAGGTGTCATACACGTTTTCATGTCACACTTACTGAGTTTGAGTTCCAGTTCCACTGCTCACTGGCTGTAGTCTTTTGCGGGAGAACATGTGCACTCTTTGTGTGTCCGCTTACTTATCTGTAAAATAGGAATAAGAATGGGACTTAAAGTGTGAGTTTTTTTAAGGTTTAAGTGAGATTATGTATGTAAAACACAAAAAACATGTATGTATGTAAAACTTTTGAAAAGTGTCTGGTGAGCCAAGCACAGTGGTGCAGGCCTATAATACCAGCTGTTTGGGAAACTGAGGCAGGGGGATTACAAGTTTAAATTTTGCCTGGGCAACTTCGTAAGACTTGTCTTGAAATAAGACATTTAAGAAGGGCTGGGAATGTAGCTCAGTGCTAGAGCACCCAGGATTCAATTCCTAGTACTGAAAAAAAAGTGGTTAGTGGTTAGAAAGTGCTTGTGAGTATAATTTATTACCAAGAATGTTCAACAGAATTTTACCAAAAGCCTCTGAGATCCTGCTACATATAAAAGTTATACAAGAAACTCTAAAAAACAGAAAAATAAAAAAGTTTTAATAGGTCACCAGTTTCATGTCAAGATGTAAGGAGTTTAGAAGTTGCCACTCTGTCCTAACAGCAGTAAAAAACAGAATAATAAGCTCTTCTTGATTTTGTGTGAAAAAAAAAAAAGAGGTCACAGGGTAAACAACTGCCCTTCAAGTTGGAGAGCCAAACAGGGGCCTATAGAGAGGCCAGCTGACTGGAGCAGAAACCCAGGTATGGAAACCTCTACAGAACAAGAGGTGAGGTGGGAAACCTGGCACTGTAACTGATGAATTACTACACACCCAAAGTGGTCAAGTCTGAGCGTTTAAAACTTCAGGGGGATGCAGTAAAGGAGAGGAGGACTCTATACTTTTGTGAATTTTGCATCCAAGAGGACAACCTGGTTCTCATAGTGAATATTGGAGGAAAATTCTTTAATGGTTCCAGCAGGAAGAAGGGAGAAGTAAACATTGTAAAATATGTTAGAGCATTCTGTTTTTAGCGAGGCCTGCTAGCAGGACAAACTGTTTTATGAGAGCATAGCTTACAGGAGTTTTCTCAGAGCCTAACAACTCAAGGCAGATAAATATAAATGCTCCTCAACTTAAAACGATATTACAGGGCTGGGGATTTAGGTCAGTGGTTTCGGCGCCTGCTGTGCAAGCGCAAGGACCCGAGTTCGATCCTCAGTACCAAAAAACAAAAACAAAACAAAATGATATTACATTCCAATTAACCCATGGTAGGTTGAAAATATCATTAGTGAAAACTGCATGTAGTACAATCTACAGACATCATAACTTAGCCTACTCTAACTTAAGCTCAGAACACTTACATTAGCCTGCATTTGGGTAAAATCATCTAACACAATGCCTATTTTATAATAAAGTGTTAAATGTCTTATGTACTTATTGAAGACATGATGGGATGTGAAATCACAAAATACAGTATCCAAAAAAATGCAAGCAGCATAATGCATTATATAGTATGGTTGTTTACCATTATGGTCTCATAGCTGACTGTGAACTGCAGCTGACTGCCACTGCCCAGTATCTTGAGAGAGTATTGCACTGTATGTGGCTAGCCTTGGAAAAGATTGAAATCCAAAATTTGAATTTCTGTTGAATATATGCCATTTTCACATCATTGCAAAGTCAAAAAATTCTAAGTCACCCATCTTAAATCAGGAGCTCCAGCTCACTTTAGCCTGCCACATCACGTAAGGAAAATATCCAACTTCTGCCCCCTTAGGCCCATCTTGTTTCACCTGGGTGGAGGAACAACTGAGACACACTGGTGAAGTTAACAGTTCAAGGGCACGGGCTTTGAAAAGACTAAGGCCTGATAGTAGGACTGTAGAATATGTCTCCTACCCCTACATCGTACACCACATTACTAAAAGTCTATTTGCTGAACTTCTTTTTACCCAGTACATTATGACCAACTTTCAATAAAATCTTACAAGACATACTAAAAGGCAAAACATCCAGTTTGCAGAAACTGAACAAACATCAGAACCAGAATCAGACATAGCAGGAATGTTGGAATTATCAGACCAGGAATTTTTTTTCAAATTATGATTAATATGCTCAGAGCTATAATGGAAAAAGTAGAACAACATGGAAGAACAGATGGATAATCTAAGCACAGATATGGAAATTCTAAGAAAGAATTAAATAGATATGTTAGAGATCAAAAACACTGAAACAGAGCTGGGCATGGTGGCTCATGCCTGTAATCCCAGCACTTGGGAGGCTAAGGCAGGAAAACCACTGTGAGATTGAGGCCAACCAGGACTACATGGCATGGTCAAAGCCAGTCTGTACTGTACAGTGAGACGCTATCTCAGAACAAACAAACAAAAGCAAAACAAAACGCTATAGCAGGAATGAAGAATGCATTTGGTAAATTCATTAATAGATTAGACCCAGATGAGGAAAGAATCACTGAGCTTGAGATATGAGGATAGAAACATCTTAAAACTGAGAAGCCAAAAGAACAAAGGCAAAATACAAAAAGAATATCCAAGAACTGTGGGCCAACTAAGTAAGATGTAACCTAGGCATAATGAGACTATCAAAAGGAGACTAGAAAGAAAGGAACAGAAGCAATAATGACGGAGACTTCCCCTAATTTAATGTCAGAAACCAAACCACAGATGGAGCAAGCTCAGGGAACATCAAACAGAGTAACTCCTTCCCCCGAAAACCAAAAAACTAGGCACATCCTATGCAAGACCTTTTCAGTCAAGAAATTGAAGGAATTTATTAAAAGACCTTTCAAGAAATGTTTTTAAAAAGTTCATTACCCAGGCGCTGTTGTGCAGCCCTATAATCCCAGCTACTCAGGAGGATGAAGCAGGGGGATCACAAGTTTGAGGCCATCCTGGGCAACTTAGCAAGACCTTGTCTCAAAATGAATTTTTAAAAGGGCTGTTTAGTGGTAGAACACTTCCCTAGCATGCATGGAGCTTTGGTTCAATCCCTGGTACCACAAAATAAAATAAAATAAAATATATTTTTAAAATCTTCAAAGAGATGAAAAATGATGTGGGTCAGAAAAGTAGATCCATATAAAGAAATGAAGAGCATCAAATAATGAGTAAGTTAAGATGAAATGATTGCCTATGTAGAAAATTCAAAGAAATTGATAAAAAAAAACTTCCAGAAAATTATAAAACAATTATGATAAGGTTTTCAAGATATAAGGTTAATATACAAAATCAGTCACTTTATGTCAGCCTTAAACAAGTGGAATTTGAAATTAAAACACAACAATATTTACATTAACACCCCCTCAAAATGAAATACTTAGATATGAATCTAATATGCATAAGAGCTGATGAGGAAAATTGCAAAACTCTTATGAAAAGTATCAAAGAGTTAAATAGATGGAGAGATATTCCCTGTGCATGGATAGAAGGACCCAGTTTTGTTAAGATGTCAGTTCCTCCCAATTTGATCCACAGAGTCATCGTAACCCCAGTCAAAATCTATCAGCAAGCTGTTCTGTGGATATGGGCAAATTGATTCTAAAATTTTGCATTGAGGGTCAAAAGACTCAATAATCAATACAACAGCGAAAAAGCATAAAGTTAGAGGATTGACAACATACAACTTCAAGATTTACCATATAGTTACAGTAATTAAGGCTGAGATTTTGGTAAAAGAATAGACGAATAGGTCAGTGGAACAAAATCAAGAGCTCAAAAGTAGGCCCACATAAATATACTCAACAGTATTCAACAAATTGGAAAAGCTCATGAACTGAGGAAAACCAGTTTTTTCTACAAATGGCACTGGAACAACTGAACACCAACATGCAAAAAATAAGAATCTAAACAAAGATCTTACACCTTCACAAAAATTATTTCAAAATGAATCAAGGATCTAAATGTAAAACACAAAACTATAAAACTCGTAAAAGATAACTTAGAAAAAATGTAAATGACCTTAGATATGGTGATGACTTTTTATACAACACCAACGGTACTATCCTTGAAGAAATAATTGTGAAACTGGACTTTATTAAAATTAGTAAGTTCTGCTTCAACAAAAAGCAATGTCAAGAGAATGAGAAGATAAGCCACAGACTTGTAAAAAATAACTGCAAAAATACATCTGAAGATAGATTATAATCTAAAATATACGAAGAGGGGCTAAGGATATAGCTTAGTGGTAGAGTGTTTGCTTAGCCTATGCAATATCCTTCAATCCTAAGCTCTGCAATATATACAAAGAACATTGAATGCTGAAAATAAATGAGCTACCATGGAGGAATCTTAAATATATATTACTTAATTAAAGAAGCCAATCTTAAAAAGCTACATACCGCATGTTTCCAACTATATGGCATCCTCAAAAAGGCACAACTATGGAGACAGTAAATGATCAGGAGTTGCCAGGAGTTGGAGGGAGAGAGGAATGGACAGGTAGAGAGTTTTTAGAATAGTGAAACTGTTCTGTAGGGTACTAGAATGACAGATGCATGTCTTTATGCAGTTTTCAAAAACCAGACTAGCATCAAGAAGAGTGAGCTCTACTGTAAACTGTGTATTTGGGGTGATTTAATGATGCTTCCATGTAAACTAAGTAATATGCATTTTAACAAATGTACATATGTGGAGCATGCCAATAGTAGGCAATAGTGTATGGAGGCAGCAGGTGTATGTGAAACCTGTACTTTCTGCTCACTTTTGTTATGAATCTAAAATTTCTTTAAAGATAAAATGTATTTATTTAAAAAATAAAAAGACTTTATTATCAGCCTAGTAAGATATTGATACCAGTATATTTGATAAAAGGTGAATTCAACTCCTACTTCCAGCAGAATGGTAGAATAGACGTTGTAAAGGACTCCTTCACTGAAGTTCAACTAAACCCAGGATAAATGACAACAAACACATTGTAATGCCTTAAACAGAGGGACAAGTCTGAGTTGGCTGTGGTGGCAAATATGTATAATCCCAGCACTCTAGGAGACTGAGGCAGAAGGATTGCAAGTTGGGCAATTCAGCAAATTAGTGAGACCCTGTCTAAAAATAAAAAGTTGTAGAGCTCAGTATGAGGCCCTTGGGTTCAATCCCCAGTGCCACATAAAAGGATGAAAGGAAGGAAGAAAAGAAAGAAGGAAGGAAGAAAAGAGGTGATCTGAAATCAAAAATGCAAAAACACCACCACCTCCAAAAAAAGACAGAGAGCTGAATCCTGTGGGGCAAGATCAGGAAAAGCAGGATGGCCTGAAGGGCCAGTGTCGCATTGCGGCAGTTGGCCACTGTGCTGAGTTTGGCCACTATCCTGTGCCTCATAAAGTGAGGTTGCTGAGTTGACAATCCAGCACCAGGCCTGTGAAGGGCCTGATCTCGTCCCATGTTGGTAGTGATCTCTTGCAAGCAGCAGAAGTAAATATGCAAAACCCAGAGGTGTTTTAATCTCATATTTTTCATAGCTAAATTCATCAAAATGTAAATTTGTAATTAAAAAAATCATCTAACACAAGTAAATGGGGTACCATGACTTGAGAATAAACAGAAACATTTGTAGGGAACGTGCATAGCTGAGGTATTTAATCTATGGGAAATATGTTATAACCAATGTGAAAATATCAAATATGGCTAAGTGAATTTGAAGGAGAATAAGTTAGCAGTTAAAATGGCATAGTAGTTGAATTTAAAACTAAATGCTTGGGTTAAAAATAGATTAGACATTGCTGAAGACAAATTTAATGAATCAGAAGATACATCTGAAGAAATTAACCAAAATGGAACACAGGAAGAAAAGAGATATGAAGATAAATCAAGAAGAAAATATTTAACATGTGTCTAACCAGAATCATTGAAAGTGAGAATAGAAGGAGTGAAAGAAAATCAAATTTTAGGAAACAGAAGTTGCTGAAAAATTCCATACTTGATAAGTCAATCCGCAAATCCAAGACGCATGAGTAGATCAAGCAATGGGGGAGAGAAGGAAAGTGAAAAAAATTAGTACAGTACTTAAGCTTATTTTAATGAAATTCAACAATACAAAAGCAAAAGCGTTATCTTTTAAGAAACAAGAAAGCAAAAGGCTATCTACAAAAGGAGAGCAATTAGACTGAAAAAGACTCCTCACTATCAGCAATGGAAGGCAGAGCAGTTGAGTAACATCTTCAATGTGTTAAAAGAAAATATTAATAATCTAAAATTGTGATTAAAGCTATATTACAAGTAAAAAGGCAGAATAAAAGTATTTTCAGATTGAACAAAAATGATTTCAAATGCATTTAGAATAAACAGATTTTTCCCTGAAGGAACTTTTAAAGACTAAGAAAAAGAAATAATCCCAGCAACAATGTCTGAGACACAAGAAATATTGAACATGGAAACTGAAAATTTTAAATGAAATTGCTAGTAACTTTTTTGAAAAGTCTGATATGTGCATTTTAAAAAGAGAACAAAGATACTGAACATGAATAATGTAATCAGGCTGATTTACTCAATATTTGTATATCTATGACCATGATAATTATCAAACCTTAAATACTTTAAGGAATTTGCATCATATGTCACATTTTCTGATTATGATTAAAGTAAAGATCAATAACAAAAATAAACATAAAAGTATGCAAAAATAGAAAAAATCATAATTATTTATTAACTCATGAATTTAAAAAAAGCTAAAAAAGAGGACGACCTCAAACACAGCAAGAATTTTAAAAGGTATTACAAGAATACTAAAGAAAAGCTTATTCCAGACACTCTTAAACAGATAATATGGACAAAAATTTTGAAAATACAACTTTAAAAAGTGATTCAAGTAGAAACTGAAAGGCTTAATAGTCCTAATCATTGAGTAAATTGAATTAGTAGTAAAAAAAAATTTACAAAGAAACATCATACCAAAATTGCTACAAATGACAATTCTACCAAACTTTCAAGAAATTGATTATCCCAGTCTTATACAAACTTTCACAGAGAATAGAGAAAGAAAACACACTTCAGTCGTTAACAGAGGACTATGTCATATTACTACCAAATTAGATAAGAAAGAGAAAACCATAGGGCAATCTCACTTAAGAATACATGTGTGTGTAAAAATCTTAAACATATTACTTAAAAGTCCTAATCCATCAGATGAAAAAAAAGATCATTAGGTTGATGCCATGAATGTAAAAACATTTTCCCATTAAAAAAAATCTATCTTGTAATTTACCACACTAAAATGTTAAAAGAGAGAAAGGATTTTCATTTTAATATGAATTGGATAAAATTTACTCCCCTTTAGAATAAACCTTTTAACAATCTAGAAGCAGTATTTATGTTGGATTCCTATGGTTGCTAAAACAAATTCATCCAATAATTTGATGGGATAAACAACAGAATTTTTTCTCTCACAGTTCTGGAGATAAGAAACCTAAAATCCATTTCATTGGGCTGAAATCAAGGTGCTTATAGGGCTACTCTGCCTCCAGAGGCTCCATGGGACCGTGCATTCTTGATACTTCCAGCTCCTGGTTGTTGGCTTGTGGCTTATCATCCCACTCTGCCTCTGGGTCCCATTGCCTTCTCTTCTGAGGCCTACCTCCCTCTCTAAGAATGCATGTGATTGCATCTAGAGCTCTCCTAGATAATTCAGGATCATTTCCCCATCTCAGCATCCTTCAGAGAATCACACCTGCAAAGTCTTTTTTCCATATAAGGTATCATTCACATGTTCAAGGTAATAGGAATGGATAGCTTTTTGAAGGAGGCATTGTTCAGCCTACAACAGCTAGTGACGATAAGATTTTCTTGATGTGATAAAAATCTACCCAAACCTAAAATAAATAGTATGCTATCTTATAAAACATAATAGAATTCCTTTTAAAATCAGTTTGTAATGATGTAACAAATAATTTATAGGCAAAAATTCTAATGAAGAAATGTACAAGAATTAATGGAGTAGAAAATCATTATTTGACAAATACTACAGTAGTAGCTGTTTCAGGCAAGAATCATCAATGGATTCTAAGATGAGTGAATGAAATATTATGAGAAACAGGATATTTAAATCATTTCAAAGTATCCCCTTAAAAATACTTATTATGAAGGGGAAAATGGGGACACACCAGGTATACATGAATGAAAGTTAGCATCACCAGTAATGGTACAAATCAACATGATGTGCCTCTTAATGAGTTGTACTGGGAAGAACACATTACCACTAATGTGATATTCTTTCCAAAATGTGTAGCATTAATTTCATCATGAGGAAACATCACACAAACCAAACTGAGGTCATTCCACAAAGTGGAATACTCATAAAAGTGGGTACTCATAAAAGATCATGAAAGGCTAAGGAACTGTTTCTGATTGGAAGAGACTAAGGAAACTTGAAACTAAACATAATGACCCTTTCTTGGAGCCAGAGTGAGGAAAAGATTATTAGTGAGAAGCTGGAAACTTTTGAATATTCTGTAGGACAGAAAATAATAATAAATAAATGTTAATTTCCTGGTTTAGATAATTATACAATAGTTCTGTAAGTTGTTAACATTTGGGAAGCCTATGTAAAGGATATACAGGAATTATTTGTACTATTTATCAGATTTTTTTGAAATATAATTCACATATGACAAATTCACCCTGTGGCTTTTAATGTATTCACAAATTTTTGCAACCATAGCTACTAAGTTCAAAACATTTTTATCACACCCCGCAAAAAAACAAACTCTTATCCTCTAGCAATCACTCTCACCCTTTCCTACCTGCTAACCCCTGGCAGCCACTAAGTGATTTTCCATCTCTATAGGTTTGCTGTTTGGACTAATTCATGTACATAGAATGGTGCAATATGTGACCTTTTGTGTCTGGTTTCTTTCACTTAGCATAATGTTTTCAAGGTTTGTCTGTGTTATAGCATGAATCAGTATTTCATTCCTTTTTACTACCAGTTTCTTTGTATAGCTATTCTTCATTTTATTTATCAGTCAAAAGACATTTTGTTCCACTTTTTGGCTATTAATAATGCTGCTGTGGACATTTATGTACAAGTTTTTGTGTAAGCATAGTTTCAGTTTTCTTTGGTAGGTGTGTAGGAGTGGAATTTACTGGGTCATTGTGTTAACTCTGTATTTAACATTTTGAAGAACTGCCAGAATTTTCTGAAGTGGCCTCACCATTTTCATTTTCACCAGTAATGGACGAGAAGTCCATTTTCTTCATATCTTTGCCAACACTTGTTATTGTTTGATATTTTGATTATAGCTATCTCAGTGAATATAATGTTATTCCATTTGGTTTTGACCTACGCTTCCTTAATGACTAATGATGTTGAACACCTTTTCTTCTTTGTTCATTTTTAAATCTTTGGAGAATGTGTGTCTGCATCTTTTGCTCGTTTATTTTAATTGGTTGTATTTTAATTGGTAAGCAATAAATGTTCTTTATATATTGCAAATACAAGTCCCTTATCAGATACATGATTTGCAAATATTTTTCCCCATTTTCTGGGTTGTCTTTTCATTATCTTGATAATGTCCATCAAGGCCGCAAATTAGTTTTGGTCTAGTCCAGTTTACCTGTGTTTTCTTTCATTGCCTGTGATTTTGGTATCATATCTAAGAAACCAGTGCCTAACCCAAGATAACAAAAAATTTTATATTTTCTGCCAAGAATTTTTTAAGTTTAGCTCTTAGTTTTCATCAATAGAAATTAATAAACTATACCCAGATGTAACAACATGAAGACTCTTAGAAACATAATATGGAGTGAGGAAAGTATGTCACAGCAGGTCACAAACAGAATATGCACAAAAGCAAGCACAAGTGGTAATATCTGATTGTAGGATACCTGCATTTATGTTAAAACTTTTTTTTTTTGGTACCAGGGATTGAACTCAGGTCCTTGTGCTTGCAGGGCAGGCGGCAGAACCACTGAGCTAAATCCCCAGCCCACTGTTAAAACTTATTTTACAAAGGGAAGAAAATTTTAAACCTGAACTTCAGGATAGTGGTAATCTCTTTGGGAGAGACAGAGGGTGGGACAGGACAGAAGTACATTGGGTAGATTAAATGGTATTCGTAGCATACTAATTCTTAAGGGATAGTGCATTTGTGATTGTATTTATTATGCTTCCAAACTTACAGATATACTACAATATTTTTTGCATGCCTTGTTCTTTTTTATTAGAATTATTAACACATTATATTTGAACAAATTAATGGGATTCTCTGATATTTCTTTTCATGCATACATCATGGATTGATCACATATGTTCTTTATCATAGGTCAAATATACATAGTAAAATTTTAAAGGAGGCAGGCTGTGGTTAGTGTTCTGCAGAGAATTAGTTGACCATGTTGTGACTACTCAGTGACCATTTGGACTACTCAGTATGGCAGAGCCCTAAAAATCTCTCTACAGGCTTTAGAAAATTGTGAGGCATTATAGTGAAGGCCATGACACTCATCTACTCTCAGAGAATTCTACCAATTTTCCTCACTCATAGAACATGATGACATAATTCAAAATAGCAGAAAACTAAATCTTTTGTCTCTGCTCTGCATACCTAGTGGGAGACATATGATTTACTTTGCAAATCACATTTCCTTACATCTCCCTGGTGGTAGCTTTGAAGTGCATTCAGGGTCAGAAGTCAAGTGGCTTGGAACTTAACTTCTATCTTCCAATCTGTAAAATTCTATCTATCTTTCAGGCAACATAAAAGCAACTGTCTTACTTGTTTTGTTTACCACTCTATATTCAAGGCTTAGCACAGGACCTGGCACATAGTGGACACTCAATAACTTTTAATAAATGGAAGAATTATCATGGGAGCAAAGGAAATGATGAAAGGTTTGACAGAAAGTAGATGTTACTTAATACATTTTACTTCCTTTAATCTTCCCTTTCCCTATCATTCTGAGACTGTATTTCCATGACAGCTGTGATTCTCATGGCACCTTTGTATAGTAAGAACCTGGGAAACTTTTAAAAATACCTAATTATGGCCCACTCCACCAAAGATGCTGATTTAGCTGCCTGGCCTTGCAAATAGCACATAGTAGTGCGCAATACAGTTGGGAAATAAAAGAAGGGAAAAAAGCAGGATTTAAAAGATGCAGTTGAAAGAACCACAGATGGCAATAAGCTGTCTTTACAACAAATTGATATTCAATTATAAGTACAAATAATTTACCATCTGAATGTTCCTTCCTCTTTTTAATAGAAGTTAAAACAAAATAAAAAATATAAATGCATTTATATTTTGATTATAAGATATATTTTGGTTTTTGAAGAGTGGAACGTGGTGGTAGGTGGATAGGGCATCTCTAGAATCTTGGAAACTTAGCCCATATTCTGCAAGAACTGTTGGCTTTGAAACTTCTCCTTGTAGAGACTCCCTGATCCCTTAGTCCTTCGTGATAAAGGAGTTTCACTGTTTTTGTTTTCCTAAAAGATTTTGTAAATGTTTTCAAATTCTCTTTGTCTTATTATAATACTTGCGTTCTTAAAAAAAAATAAACATATATGATGTATTTTCAAAGACTGTGTAAATAAGTGCTTGTGTGTGCTATGTATTTCCCACATGAAACCATTATTTTAACAAATAGGTGCTATAGCTCTATTCACAAAGGCCATTTATATCTAAAACCACCCACTACTCTTGGATTTGAGGTTGCTCCTATTGCAAAACTGCCTGGAAGACTGATGCAGTTTTAGAAGGTACCATTGCCAAATGCCACTTCTTATCAAAATATGCTTGTGCTTTTAAAAGTTAAGTGGCTTTGGGGTAGAGCTTAATATGCTGTGTTTAAAAGTTCATCTAGTCAGGAAATTGTAAATATAAAGTTACATTTCCCTGTCACTTATCATTCTACAGCTCATTAAATTTCACCTAATTGCATCTTCAGAATTCAGGATCTTAATGTTTCTCAGCTTCACTACCAGACTGAAATCTTAACATCCAGGTCATTAGTTTTATTTACTGATCCTAGCCCATCAAAAGATCTTCATTTAGGAATGGGTAGTTTCTGATTTATGGATGTGACACAGAAGTTTGAAAGGTAAAGATTTCTAGTAAGTCTAACTCACGTTAGCAGCCTAATTGCTTGTAGCATTTCCCTTAAGAATATCTCCTGATGACAAAATGTGGATGGTACCGTTTCCCAGGAAACTAGATTTGATAAGTGTGTAGCATACCAAGATGAATTTAACACTTAGTGAGCCTAATTCTTCAGTTGTTAGTTGGATCCATGCTTCCCAAAAACCACAATGAAGAAGTCTGACTTTATTGACCTTATCTGTTTGCAGTCACTTTTCTTCCCTTTGACGATAGTGAAGGCAGTGCCAGCACCACTCCATGAAAAACTTGACAGAGAAGAAAGTAGTTCCCAGTGAAGCATGATGGAGGAGAGGGATGCTTATTCTCGGACATTTGTTTTATGTAATTGTAGCCTATAGATAAGCAACTGCCAGTCTGCAGGCAAATAAAAGGAGTATCCACTCAAAAACGAACTTATTCTGCAGAATTTCTTGGGAATTCATTTTACTTGTTTTGGTTAGCAAGCATAGCATTAATTGTTTTTTTATGACACATACTTCTTGACTTTAATTTTTTTTAATCTTTAAGCACTCCAAGGAATACAGGGAAAAGTGAATACCAATAAATTATGAAATAGAATTTTACTTCACCTGAATTTGCTATACTTTTGACATCTTTTTCTGTTTTTTACAATTTTTATTAGGGGCAGTGTTCAAAATAAGTGCCAGTGTGTGCGGTTTTTTATTTTTCTTTTTATTAAGCCATTCCTTAACATATCTTACCCCAGGAATTGTTTTAAGTTGCTTTGGTTGATGCACCATCATCATCTTGCAAGGACTTTATTTTGTTATTTGAAAGTATTTCATGCTTAAAACATTAGACAGTATGTTGTAATTTATGACAACAGGAAAAGTACAGTTTAGTCTGAAGTCGCCCGTGTATGGCAGGGTAAGGGTGCTTGGGAGAGAAAGATAATAAATGGCAATAGCATTTCTTTTGCAGATTCTAGGAAACTAACAATCGATGAGCAAGGAGGTCCATATTTAAATCTAGTTGCTAGGAATCCAACTGCGTGAAACAGACAATTCCATCAGTTGTCTTTACTTTGAAAAGATAAATTAGGAAAGGCTGGAGGGAGTATTTCTTTCTGGATATAGTTAGTAGTATTTATTAGCAATAAATGTCATCATGCTGAGCATTCAGTCTTTATTATTCATGCCACAGTATAACAGAAGCAAATGAAAAAAGTTGACACAGTTATTTTAAAGGACTGGACGTCTATAACAGTGCATGCCCAACATCATCCACTGGAGTGTAGGAGGATCTAGTACAAATTTAATTACCTTTATAAAGGAAACAATGGACTTTAGGCATGTTTAAAATATGGATTGGCCCTGGGGTTGCTAATTTAGTTTGTATGTTAGAGGGTCACAAAATCAGATAGGACAGAGTCAACATGCAAAGCCGAGCTTTTGGTTTTGTGTTTACGTTTTTAATCATCAGCATCATCATTTGAATCTATTTGCCGCTCAGGCTGACCTCATGTCCACAGCTCTTCCCACAATAGTTCCTGTTCTTCCATCTGAGAACAGATGGTCAAAAGTGCCATAGTTACTACCTCCAGGGCTCTCTCAGGACCTTTTCGTCACTGGATTTGCCCAGCCTACATGGTAGAAGCTGTCCTGCCACACCTTTGCCATGGCCAGTCTGTGGCACCTACTTGCTTATTATTATTATTATTATTATTATTATTATTATTGCTCCCAAGTCTTGTCATTGGGGAGTAGTCAACACAGCATTCCTATATCACTGCGACTGAATGAAGCTGGTGCCTTCAGCCACACTTTCAGAAAGAAGAGCCCTGGGCAGGTGCCCACCCCTGACCTCTCTGTCTTGAGTTTCCTGCCCCTTTGTAGGGCTCTCTTCATTCTGCTTATTCAGCTTGTTCCTGCAACCTGCTGCCAGTCCCCTTATTTGTTACAGTGATTTCCATCATCCTTTTGAACCCATTTGACATTCTCTGGAAAGAAAAGGAAAAGGATGCTTTATTCTCTGAACAGGGGGGAGTTTTGTTTTTGGAAGAGGAAAAACCACCAAAAAACCTAATTGCAAGCTAATGGGGTGGCTTTGATGAATAGAGCTATTGAGAGCATGAGGCAGAGAATCTTGCACCTGACTGATACCAGGTTTTCCTGTGTAGATAAAAACAAAGAGCACAGCAGAAGTTAGACTTTTCTCTCTTAAGAAATATTCAGTTAGGAAAAGTAAGCCAGTCAATCAGGCTCTTGCTTCCTTCTGTGAGATCAACCTGGTTGGAAACTTTTCATTAACGTCACTACCCACCTGGTGGGGGTCTGGGGATTGGTAACAGGTGGAAGTTAGACTCCAGGAAGTGGCTTTTCTAGCTCTTGGGATGAGTGTCTACTGGCTGTCACTCTCAGTCACCTTGTACGGGAAAGACAAAATAATCCTCATCCAAAGAAAACTAGAATTTTCTCAACCTGGAAAGCAAGTATGTTATAGGAGAAGGTTATGTCAGTGGCCCAGCCAGACTCCACAGTGGACAGCATGCACCCCGCCGATCCTCACTGAATACTCTCAGCCTGCCTTCCATTAGCCTTATTCTTTTCAGTACCTTCTGAGCCTCTAGATTTATGGCTTTGTAAGTTGCTTAGCATTTCTCCTGTGACAAGGCTGCCTTATTCTCTCTACTGGCACTTGGGGTTACTCTAGCTGGGAAGGGTCATCTCCCTTACCAGTACTGTATTAGAAACAGTATTTCTGGTTTCCCTACCCCGCCATATAATCCTTGGTGAATCTACTCAATTTTTAGCCATGCTATTGTGTTTTAAACGTGAGGAAAGGTGGTATGCCAGCGCTGAACAACAGAAATATAATACAAGCTACTTACATAATTTTAAATTTTCTAGGAGACGTGCTAAAACTATAAAAGCAACAAGGGAAATCAATTTTAATAATATATTGTCTTTAATGCTATACATTAAAAATATAGGGCTGCGGATGTAGCTCAGTGGCATAGCTCCTGCCTTCAAGCACAAGGTCCTGAGTTCGATCCCCAGTAAAGGAATATATATATATATATATATATATATATATATATATATATCTTGCAACCAATACTAGAAAATTATTGAGGTATTTTACATTCTTTACTTTGCACTAAGTCTTCCAACTCTGATGTGTATCTTAGACTTATAGTACATCTCAATTTGGGCTAGCCACATTTTAAGTGTTCACTAGCAACTGGATTGAGCGGGATAGGTTGTATGTACTTAACTATCTATAAATTAGAGCATTTTTTATTTGCAAGGCTATTTCTGTGTTGGTTAGCTTGTGTGCGGATGTATACTTGTTAATTAAATACATTTAATGATGTGAAAAGTGAAAAAGAAATTGGCCCCTTGACTCAACTTCAGGGAAGTAAAAGCATTGGCAAGCACATTATAGTATTTGGATATGACCTTTGAGTGTTATCTTGAAGCTGACCTCTGGAAACCAGGGAGGACAATTCTTTTCTGAGATTAGTCTGGGAAGTTGGCAAGTCTGCTTCTGGGGTACTTGCAATGCATTCAAATCCAGTTATTAATCATGGAGATTTTGAGCGCAGAGGGGATGAGACAGAGGACATGAGAACCAGAACGAAAGACTCCCTAGATTGGACCTCCAGGACTTTTATATTCGAACTATAGGAAAATATCATTCTAGACCATTACTAAAAGTCATTTTAAGTGGGCTGTTGCAGGTTGTTAAACTTTTAAAGATCCTGGAATTGAAGGGGTGGTTTTCTGCATCCTTTTCAAGTTGGCTTTGCTTCTTATTCCCATCTGAAAGCAGCTAAATTATTTAGCATGAAGTTGCAAGAAAGCAGCAATAATTTTTTTGGCTGTAAGATATTATTTATGTAATCACTGGACACTCAGACACGTTGGTCCATTTTCATTTCTCTTTATGCATGTTGGCAAAACCAGCTTGTAGGGTATTGGCAGGCATATGGTGGGTGTTTATTCTCAGCTCACTTTCCCTCTTCCTTTGTCTTCGTTTTTGCTTAAACTTGGAAACAAAACTTCTCTCTATAAGAACAACTTGGTTGCAGAAGTGACTGTTGTTTCATTTAATAGTTGCCTTTTTTTCTACCCCAATCTTCTCTGAGCAGCCGTAGGACTTAGGCTTCCTGTCATATCCCTAACTCCCTGCAAGATCTCCAGGAAGAAAGAGGGCTGAAAGTACAAGCCATGGGTAACTGGGGCCAAGCCCTTGTCCAAAGAAAGGATAACAACTCTACCTCTTAAACGTTATGCTCCTTAGCTGAGTTAACGTCTTTTGTTTGGCCGCTGTGCTTTTGGGAAACTCCTGGGAATTATCAATTGTTGAGCTGGATATTAGTGAAATTGATTCTCTTCTATTTAGAGGAAAAGCTCCGGTGGGTCATACTAATTGCTTCAAGCAGAAAGAACTCCTGGCTCCATTGGAGTTTGTAATAGAAGAATGATCAGTAAAGCAGCCAAGAGAGGAAGTGTGGAGGGCTATGTTGTAGGAGTTTCATCGATTTAGCATCTGTAAGGAAGTTTCTTTTTAAAAATTTTTTTTTGATTAGTGAACAGGAGAACATTCAAAAGTAAGACAGATAGAGGCCAACTGGGAATGCTGTGCAGCCTGGAATAGCTTAGGCTGCTGTTCAATCATTTCCCCAAACAGGAAACCACAAAATGTTAGAGATTAAGGTCACTAGATCATTGGGAAAAGAGCATAACTTTGTCTGCAAAGTATTATGATGTATTGTAAATGGGCCAAAATATAAACATAAATCTTTCGTCTAAAAATGCAACAACAAAAACCCAGCCTTCTCACAAAAGCACATTTGCTTTCCTGTTGTACTGAGAGACCAAAGCCTCCTCCTGCCCAATTTTCTGTAATTTTCCTAATAAGTGGAGGAATAAGCAGACTACAAGGAGAAAAGCTTTGTGATCTCTGCCGGTGACACACGTGTTGTGTTTTGTTGTGTTTTTTAACAACACAAAAAGGTAAAATTTAGGTCAGTAAATGGACTGTGGGTGGTTTATTTTCAATTGTATACCTTTATACTGGCATCAATAAAGTACACCAAAATGCATATTTACATACAGCTCTGCCTCAGGTTTTATAGTATATATGAAAAGCATGAATCTTGTTTTTCACATTTGATTATCTGGTGGCATCCCCTAAATTTATCGAAGTGAAAATCTGAGTCTAGAGGGTATGGGGTCTCTCCAGATAAGTCTGCAAGACATTCTTCTGCTGTTGTCTTTGACTAACATGGTTGGCTGCTTTCTGTCCACCTCAAAAATATTTTAACCTTTAGAGGCATAACTCTGTAAAATAATCATCATCTGATTCTGCTTGTAAAGTCTATACAAGGGAGAGGATTTCTTGCTGAGAGTTAAATCTATGAATAAACTAATGATGTATGTATATCTAGAACCTGAAACATTTATGGTTTGTCAAAAATGACTGAAGTTTTTAGGAGGGATTAAAAGAAAGTGAAACTGACATTTTTTGGCCCCTCTTCCAAAGAAAACTTCAAGAAGAAAAAGAGCAAACTTGCCTTTCCTCTTCTAATTATTCACTGCTTTGAAAAGTTGTTTTTTTTTAATCACCCATATTATAAGGACGAGGATTAACTCTTTTCCTATCTGGTCCTTGGGTGCTCAGGCTCTTGGCTCTTCAAAAATATTTGTTGAATAAATAGAGATTTCACATGAGCTGGTTAAACAAGCAAACAAGCAAACAAGCATCCTACATACCCAAGTGAGCTTCACTCTTCTCCCACTCAGACAAAGGCCATTTCCTGTCAGTTTCAGATGGCAGTGGCACTCGACTGCTTGCAGTGCCATGGAGGAAATATATGAACAGAATTGAATTGAGACCTAGTGATCTTTTGACCTCTCTCTCTCTCTCTGTCCCATCTCAGAGACACCTCTTCTTAAAAAATAAAAAGCCCCCAAACATTACCACAAGCGTTGAATAAGTGACAAGTGCCCTGTGCCCCTGCCCTGTGTGTAAGGACACTAGGGAGGGTGAGGCTGTGTCTGATGGGGAGAGCCACTGCCTGTTCTCAGCTCACAGTGGCCGAGTGGAAATACAGGCCCAGCATGGTCAGACTTCCCAATATTGATATGTAGGCTGTTTTAGTTTGGGCTCCTATGACATCATACCATAGACTTGGTAGGTAAAAAACAACAGAAATTTATCCGTCGTGGTTCTTAAGACTGTAAGTCTGGGGTCAGAGTACCACCATGGTCACTTCTGATGAGGGTTCTCTTCTGTGCTGCAATTACTATATTGTATGTTTAGATGGCAGAAAAGAGTACTAGAGCGCTCCCTGGAATCCCTTTTGTAAGAGCTCTGGTCCCATTCAGGAGGGCTCCACCTTCATGAACTTATCACCCCCCAAAGCCCCACCTCCTAATATCACATTGGGGGTTTCAACATAAGACACAAACATTCAGTCCATAACAGTGACATCCAAATGGAAAAAAAATAAAACCACTATTAAAACAAAATGAATATATCTGCAAGCTGAACACAGGTAATTTATCCTTCATACAGAGTAATAAAATTGGTAAAACTCTGTTCCTCCTATCTGCCTTCCCCAATAACTCTTGGATATGGATATTCCATTTCACAGAGAGAGGGAGTAGATGACATATCCAAGATCACTCTTGGTAAGTGCAGGTCTTGGTGGGCTGGGCCAGGCTGGAGTTAAACACTTTCATTCACTTCTGCTGTTGTGTCAGATCAGTGACACAGTACAGTTCTGTTAAAATTCTAACTCTGATATCCCAAGTCACAAATCTAATCCACAGGTAATATTTCATTTGGAAATTGTTGAGCTGTTATGTATTTTATCTTACTTCAAATGTGGTGACAGTGATTAACACCATTATCAAAAATGTTCGGTTTTGAACATTTATTTTATGCCTGAAATGCTTAGAGCATCACATGCATTATATTATGTAATTCTCCTGGTTCATATTTATTTTTCTTATACTCACTTTACAGATGAAGAAACTGAGTTCTGGATAGATGAACTTAATCAACATAATTCTGCTAGTTAGTCATAGAGTTAGGATGCAAATCTAGCCAGAGCCTACCCCCTAAACCAGTGATGGCAAACCTTTTAGAGCTTTCAATGATAACCACCAGCTGGCTGCAGCACACATGCTATAGGTTTGCCACCACTGCCCTAAACAATAAAAAACTGTCCTTCATTCTAAAGAGTCATGCTTTCCTTTAGGTTTGCTCCCTGTGTTTGTACACATAGAACAAACCACTGTTTGGTGTGTTCTTTGGGGGTAGTGACCCTAGGCAGTGCAAGAGGGCTTAGAAAGAAGCACACAGTTTGAACTCCTGTAAATACAAACTTGAATATCTGTCACCTAGTGGATGATCATGGGCACACTAGCTCACCTTGCACTCTGCCTGTTTGTGTCTGAAATGGAATAAATAGCACCTATCTTACCAAATTCTTAGCACAGTTCCTGCAACATAAGAATGAGAGAGCACTAGTATTACTCAAATTTTTCCCTTAAAAAGCTATACTCTTTACTTTTCTAGCATTTAAGCATGGGAAATTCCTTGTGATCTTGAATTCCATACTTCAAAATTACATGTGTCTTTAGAGGAATAATTTTTAAATTTATGATTTTAACTTTCAAGAAAAGATTGAGCTACCACAGCCAGTGTGTGTAAAATCAATAGTGAAGAGTATGTGATCTTAGGAGTTTAAATACACAGAGTTTATTCTAGCTGGATGTCCTCTTCCTGTTAGCCTATATCCAAAAGAGACAACCAGGTATCCAACACAAAAAGACCATCTGTATATTCTGAAGGAATGGAAGTCTTTGAAATCATTATCAGATTATCAGCTTGCTCAAGAAGGGGAAAACTAAATGCACTAACACCTGTCCCACATCAAACTCTGGGCTAGGAGCTTTGAGTACATGTTTTCATAGATTCTCACTGCAATTTGGTGTAGATCTTACCATCTTCATGCCCAGAAAAGGGGACAGAAGTTCTTGGAAGTTAATCCACATGTTTGAGTATTGCCAGTCACAGCATGTTAGCATGAATGCCTTTGGTCCAGTGGTGCACACAATTGTATTTCATGGTTTTTAGCAACAGAAACAAATCTAGTTACTTGAAGCTTTAGAGGAATTGATGAGAAGACAAGATGGGTCACAGAAGTCATGGAAAAACTAAGATGAAGAAAGACAAGGGTCAGGGAAAATCTCGGGAATCTAGTAGCAAAACAGTGGGCAACTCCTCAGGGAACTCTGTGTCCCTCTGCCCACTTTCTAGGGGAAAGTGTGTGAGTGTCATGTGCTCATCCTTCACAAGGAGCAGGCAGTGCAGCATGATTGACAGGCACCACTGAGGCTCTATCCACCAAGAGCAAGGCTCCCCGAAGTATAGTCAAGAGAGAAGAGAGTGGATACTGACAAACAAAAACAGCAGATGATACTATACTGCATTGTATAAAACCTCTAACTATTACAATTCTCCACCCAGTGATTGTCAATAGATTCGGGAGGGGGCAGGCACTGTGCAAAGGCTGAAGATGCAGCAAGTATTAAGAGTCCCTGTCCTTGAGTTTTTGATAGAATTCCGCAGCAGCTTAAAAAAGGACACTGCCTACAGCAGGAGTGAGGCTTCTGCCGCCAACTGTGACATCCTTGTCTGTAGAGTCACAGAGAGGAATGAGCAATGTCAGCACACTGGGGCAAACAGGCTGAGACTATTTCTAAACAGGAGACAGGGGCTGTGTCTCACACTCAACTAGCTCTCAGATTCCGGAGGCTTTTGGTAGCACTAAACCTTTAGTTGTGAGGAGTCAATGAATGCTTGTTGGTTTGAAAGAATTGAGCTCCTTTCTGACATAATTATAGGAAAGAGTTTGGGAGTTCTGAAATTCGTCTGGCACCTCATTGTACTGGTTTCTGTAACAGCAGAGTGAAGATGGCCAGGGCTGGGGATTTAGCACAGTGGTACCATGCCTGCCTCGCAAGCGCAAGGTCCTGAGTTTGATCCCCGGTACTAGGAAAAAAAAGTGGAGATGACCAGTGTAATCTTTCTTTCTTGTCCCTACTTCATAAAGGAGATAAAAATTAAGCCATATGCCAATGAAAGCACTTTGAAAATTAAAAAATAAAAATGCATTTTTCATCATTACCTTTTGACAAAGTTTTAAAAAATCCTTATACCAGGCACGGTTGTGCATGCTTAGAATTCTAGCACTTAGGGGGCTGAGGCAGGAGGAGGATTGGTATAAGTTCAAGTCCAGCCTGAACCACATATAGCAAGACCCTGTCTGAAACAAACGAAAATAAAAAAAGCCTAAGCTGTTAGCTGATAGAGATAAAGGCAAGCTGAAGTTGTGGAACTTGTTGCTTTCAGTTCTTTTCTCCTTCTGTCTGTACATTCATTGTTCCCTTCTGAGAGATCTCGCTACATTATAATCACCTTCACTGAGATGGACGACAGAGGTGTTAACAAAGGGCCAAGTCAGAAATTACACGTTTCCTTTCATGAAGAAGAGTCTGAGAATGAAGGGCAGAAGACAACACAAGGAGGCCCTGAGCCAAAGCCCCAAGAAGAGCAAGGTTCAGGATGTGAAAACCTCAAGCCCAGGCACCAAGAAAGATGAGACTCAAGATTCAGAGACCCCAAGTCAAAGCCCCCAAAAGGGCGAGGCTCAGGATGTGAAGACCCCAACCTAAAGCCCCAAGAGGGGTGAGGCTTGCGATGTGGAGGTTCCCAGGACTCCCCTCAAGAACATATCTGAACTCTGGACATCTCAGGAGAAAGAGAAGGACGTCCAGGTTCGCTTCTGAAGACTCCAGGACCACAGCGTCCCAGGTATCCTGTGACACCAGCACCAGCTGCTCATAGGAGCAGCCTGCAGCAGGGTGACAACCCTTCCACTCCCAAAAGTCTGTTGAGCCAGCGGATGAGTTCTTCAGCAAGGAAGGTCCTCTCCGGAAGCTCTAAGCATTATGTGGCCCACACCTGGTTACCTCATGGATGAGGCCTCCTCACTGTCTCTAGTCAATATTAACCCTTTCACCCCTGAGTTCTATAAGAAAATAGTCCTTCAATCAAAGGGCAAGAGGAAAGTTCCAGGAGATCCTGAGGAAGCTGGTGCAGAGAAAGGCAAAGTACAACGAATGCTGCCTCCCAAGGAAAGTATTCTATGAGGAGTTAACATGGCTTCCTGCTTTGAAAAGGAATTCTTGGAGCTAGAAAAAATTGGAGGTGGGAAATTTGGTATAGTCTACAAGTGCATTGAGAGGCTGGATGGATGGGTTTATGCGATAAAATGCTCTACTAAACCTTTGGCACTATTATCAAAAGAGAATTTGCTTTCGCATGAAGTTCACGCTCATGCAGTCCTTGGACATCACCCCATGTGGTATGCTACTATTCCTCATGGGCAGAAGATGACTGTGTGATCATTCAGAATGAATACTGCAATGGTGGGAGCTTGCAATCTGCTATATCTGAAAATATGAAGTCTGGTAATCATTTCTAAGATCCAAAACTCAGAGGTATCCTTCTGCAAATTTCCTCGGAGCTTAAGTATATCCATAACTCTGGCATGGTACTCCTGGACATCAAGCCAAGTAACATCTTCATTTGTCATAACACACAAGGTGATTCTCCTGCAGTCCTGGAAGAGGTTGAAAATGAAGCTGATTGGTTTCTCTCTGCCAGTGTAATATATAAAATTGGTGACCTGGGACATGTGACATCAATAAGAAAACCCCAAGTGGAAGAAGGAGATGCTCGCTTCCTAGCTAATGAGATTTTGCAAGAGAATTACTGAAACCTTCCCAAAGTCAATATATTTGCCCTAGGATTAACAATTGCAGGGGCTGCAGGGACAGAGATTTTACCCTCCTGTGATGTGGTGTGGCATCACATCCGCAAGGGTAACTTTCCAGACATTCCTCAAGAGCTCACAGAAGATTTTCACAGTTTGCTTTATTCCATAAAGCCCCCAGAAAAAGATTTTGATCACCGAAACTTCCTCTTACAAAATGGAAAAACTAACCCACTTGAAGGCCCCAAAATTTCAAGTCACCCTAAATAGCATGTAAGCCAAGATCACAAAGCTACTACAGTTTCTTATTAGCAGTGGTCTCAGGTACAATAATTGGTCGCCACTTTTCTTCCCAATTGTTATATTCCTAATGCTACCTATCAACAACTTAAGTATTTCTTACATTTTCTGATGAATGAGAATACATGAGTGTCTGAACTGAAAGAATAAAATAGCCTTAGGATTGTGCTGTTGCCAATTTCTCACCAAAGATCCCAGAAAGAAAGAAAATTTGGCTTGAGTTGAAGTAAGACCTTACAAGAAAATGTGCCTGGATTTAGACAGTGCTTCCCATGTTATATGTCGCTACTCCTAAAGGAGAATTTCCAGCCTCTCTGAGCAACAGTTTTCTTAAGGTATTTTGTGAATGGAGCCAACCTCTCTGATATTGTATTTGTTAACTGAATGCCTCCACCATTATATGAGGTGGGTAGAGATAAGACCACAAATAGTGTGGATATGCTTGGGCTAGTTATTAACTTGTGAACCAAAAGCACTGGAGATGGAGGGCTCAAGGGAAAGGCGATGTGCTGTTCTGTCTCAATTTGTCTTAACCCTTTTGTGGCTGTTGATTGGTTTTGATTTTCTGGTTATCACCAGTTTCTCTTGATTTTGGCAGAATTTGGCTTTGTTTCCTGTGATTTTAAGCATATTTTTATTCAAATCCTTTTCTGTGTTCATTTTAGAGGGTAGAATATTTGTAAATAAAGGTTTTATCTTGTCCAAAAAAAAGAAAAAGCCTATAATCTAAAAACTTATTCACATCTCTCATAAATGCTTGAATTATGGAATGTATTTTTTAAAGATTGTCTATGAACAAAAATTAAACTTTATGACTAGTTGTCATGAAAACTTCAAAGCTGTACCATTTTAATTATTCCAAGTTACTCTCCCAAAAAACCCATCTTTTGTCAAACTGAAGTACACAGCCTCTTAGAATTTTTTTTATTTTGCCATTTTTTTAATATAAAAAATTCTAACCACATTGACCAAAAAGAAAAAAGAAAAAAAGAAAAAACTAGACAATAGTCAAGCTAAAACAAATTCACCATACTTTGTCTTAATTGCCAGGATTTTGATGTCTTTCTTCCCCAAGTTTGAAGCACATTGTTAAATGTAATAATTGCAGAGTGAAAACAAATAGAATCATGGTTTTTTTCATTGATTTTTTTCGTATGTAAACATTTTTCCATGTCACTGCATAACCAGCTATTTCAGTGACCTAACCAGCCAGCCCTTGAGGAACTGAAAGGAAAATCTCTGAAAGGAATGCCTTCATTCCTTAATCAAGACCTCACAGCTGACCAGAAAGGAAAGTGAGTGTTCCGGGCGCTGCCTGGTACAACACTGGAAACCAACTCAACCAGTCCTTTCCTATTTTGCTCCAGTCATTCTGACAAGGGAAGTGTAGCTGAAAGCTGCGTTCATTTCCGTCTCTGCTCCTCTGGCTTTAGAGTTTGTTGCTTAAAATACCAGCAAGCCTCAGGGGTAGGTTTGTCCCAAACTGTCCCAGTTTTAGCACTGATTGTCCTGCATCCTGGGAAACTCCTCAGTCTGGGGCAGACAGGGAGGGTTGGTCCTCCTACCGGGAGAAAAGTGGGTGAGTGTGTGCAAATCCATCACCATCAGCCAACGTGTCAAGCTTTGGTGCTGCCCTGGGACTTTGAAGGTCAGGATGGAGGTAGCCAACATAACCACACCCACCTGGCTTCTCAACTCACAGACACTGGCTCCTGCAGTTTCTCACCCACCCACCCAGCCTACAATGGCAGCCTACAGGCACACACAGGATGTTGCTGTGGGCAGTTAAGGGAGTACATACAAATTTCAACAAAAATAAAAGTGCCAGGATTCTTATATTGAATGCTGGCCACCTTTAATGCCAGTTCTAAAATCACTTTGCTTGATCATTGTATTAGTCAGGATTCTCAGAGGAATAGAACCAACAGAATATAGATCACTGTAAGAGAATAATTGTTAGAATGCCACACACAGTCAGAGGTTAGTCTCACAGTAGCTATCTGCAGGCCAGAGACCCAGGGAAACCAGTAACTGCTCAGTCCAGCAGCAGGGAGCCTCAGAGACCAATGACGCAGTCCCGTTCTGAGCCCAAAGGCCCAGAGGTCCCTGGAGAGCCACTCGTGTGAGTCTGCATTAAAGGCTGAAGAATCTGGAGTCTGGTGTCCACAGGTGCAAAAACTGCATCCACTCAAGAAGTGTGGCACGGGCACACGCACAGGTTTACCCCTGCTTTTGCCTTTTTTGTTTTATCCAGGCCCCCAGCCGATTCGATGGTGCCACTCACAATCAAGGTGTGTTTTTCTTCCTCAGTTCATGGTCCCACACGTCGCTCATCTCTGGAAGCACCTTCACAAACATACCCACAAGTGTGGTGTACCCAATTTTCTAGGTGTCTTCTAGTCCAGTCAAGATGACGAAGAAGACTAACCATCACAATCTTAATTCTGTTTGCTGTTGTTGTTGTTATTGCATTTGACTAAAATGCCCTTTGCTTTGCAAAGGATGGACTTCCGATTGCCTCCAAAGGTAGACCTTCTACATATTGCATGCACAGAACTATGCAGTTCAGACCTCCACTGCTTTGTTTCAGAGAGTTGGTGCTCTTGTTTTAACGAGGCTTAAGAAGGGACATACCTCAGTTCAGTTCAATAACAGATCCTGTACTTCTGTGCATATAAACCTGTTTTTTATTGTAACCTGTGGATTTTGCTATCGCCCCTTAAAAATAAAAGAAAATTCATATTGACTTTCGAACATAGTACTTATAGCAAAGGTAGCTGGAAGGAATCTTCTGGAAAAAGATACAAGCTGCATATAGTGGCCATGGAGAACAAAAATAGATAAATACTTGTATATTTGCCTGTTAATCAGCACATTTTGAATGAATACTAAAAGAGGAATTACTTTGTACATGATTATCTTTCTTAACCAGCTATAATCAGGCCTTCCTAGAATGGTGAAGTATTTAGGCTTTGTTTGCTGGTACCTATCATATATAATTGCTTCCATACTGTTGGCCAAAACAGCTGTAGAAGGTTTTGCATAGGCCATAAGTACTCAGGGCCTTTGGGGTAATTGTTTTTGTATAAACAGTGCAAATATTTTGTTGCTGTAGTTGAGCTGAACTTTTAAAAGAAGCTTTAAATCTATCAGGACTTTTTCCTGTGGGTGTCTGTGAAGGAGCATGGGGTGGTGATGGTGACTCCTAACATGAAAGGCTGCATGTTCCTGCACTAGGGGCCCAGAGCTCTTTCATCTTAGTCTAAATCCTGTCCCACTGCTGCTTGAGGATTTGGAGTGTGTAAAACTCCTGGACTTTTTAATTATGTTTAAGCCTTTTAAGAAGCCCATACCATGAAGGAAGAGATGGAAACATATGCAGGTAACATTTGATATCCAAATAGAGGATTCAGCCAAAGTCTGTACTCAGCCCCAATCACAGCCTCTAAATAGATCAAAGGTTACATGAAGTTAAGGAAAACTGTTCTGATGAGTAGAAGAGCAATACTTTATGATGACTAACGTTCTGTTAGTTTCATAACATAACAGTAGGAAACAGATGGAGAAATTACGTAGATTTCTACCATCTAAATCAACTGTATTACTTTTTTTCAAACTTCATTTTGTGTATATAAATGGATATACTGATTTTACACTCATAACTGTGATATACCTTATATTTGACTTTCAGCTTTCATACTTAGCATCATATATAGGATGAGCATTTCCCGCATTGTGATGTGGTTCAAAGATTTTAAATGGGTTTACAATATCAAGTGAAATGCCTCTACTCCTGCATATTTAACTACTTAGCAATTATAAGACTTTTAGATTGTGCTTTGAGTTCTTAGAATGAGATTCAGTGAATATGATTATGTAAATTTTACTTATTTGGGCTTATTTTTATAGAATACACTCCATAAATTGAGGTTACTGGAACATAGAATCTCAACATTTTTAAGTCTTTTCACACAAATTGAAAATTGTTTGGTGGGCAAGGAGAAGAGTTACTTCAGCATTGTTTTTCCTATGATATCTATCAGTTTGTAGGGGGGAAATTGCATTTGAGGACTAAAGGACATTCCTTTCTTTTTGACAAGTGGCACGATATTGAAGAAAAGGATGCCTTGGAAGTGAGATAGCAAGCATAGCTCCTCCAGTCGGTGACAGATCTGAGGCACCCACATCTATCTTTCTGCTTCAAAAAATTATGGTTGTTACTGAACTCAGTGTAGGCAGACAGAGCAATATGGATTAGCAACACCTGAGAGAAAGCCCCATTTGCCAGCTCCTGCAGGGTCTGAATGTGAAGTTAATGAAATGCAGGCTTTGTGAAATCCTAAGTGTAGTATTCTTCAGTTGCACTAAAATAAAACCAGAGTCCTAGCTATACAATCAAATGAAGCACACATACACAGGCATAAATATATATATTTCCCTGGGTAATACAGCACAAATATTTCTGCAACCAAGAGCGGACCTTTGTAGATTACTATGAAGAATAAAACCAGCAACAAAGTTGCTCTTATGTATGACTCTCTGAAAGGAAGTGACACTCTGATCTCCAGGCTGGCCTCTTTGAGCACTGTATCAGAGAAGTTCAAGTTTCCTTTTCTCTGTTACTGGCTCACTCTCTGTTTAAATCAATTCACTGGCTTCATTTTTCTGAATCTTGTGTTTGCGGATGGCTCGATTTCATTTCAGGTTCTGCTATACAATGGCCAGCTGGACATCATTGTGGCAGCTTCCTTGACAGAACGCTCCTTGAGGACCATGGACTGGAAAGGAACCCAGAAATACCACAGGATGGAAAGAAAAGTTTGGAAGATCTTTAAATCTGATAGTGAAGTGGCTGGTTACGTCCGGCAAGTGGGTGACTTCCATCAGGTATGAAAACACTTGGGGGCATGCATTCCTGGAAATGGGATAGTAGGATTGAAAATAAAACCCAAGTGCCAGTAAGACATAGCTGGCCTAAGCAAGGCATGGAGCAGCCAACATGTCTGTTCTGTGGCCCAACTTTCTACAGACAACAGTGGTCTAAGTTCATATTAAAGTACATAGGAATAATGCCAAGCACTGTGGCACATACCTATAATCCTAGCACTCTGGGAGGCTAAGTTCAAGCCCACCCTGCATAACTTAGAGACTTAGTGAGACCCTGTCTCAAAATAAAATAAAAAGGGCTGAGGGTGTAGCTCAGTGGTAGAGCACATGCCTAGCATGTATGAAGCTCTGGTTAAATCCCCTGTAGTAGACAAAATAAAAAAGTACATAAGACTTGATTCAAAGCAGAGAAAGTCTAGACTTTGCTCAGGAGATAAGAAGATAATTTAAAAAGACAATACTCAGCCCTAAGGAGCAAATGATTAGCAATAGTCTATTTGGGAAATAAGCGGAGCTTGCCAGATCTGTGACCACACTTTTGAATCACATATACCGCCTTTGGACAAAATCTCTCTAGCTGATACCTCTAATGTAATCTCAACTTTAGGAATCAGACATTAGTTATGTAATTTTCTTTTCTTGCAACATCCTTTTCAATTTTTGGAATAAGAGCACTCTGGCTTCTCGAAACAAGTCAGGAAGCATTTTCCTTCTTTTAAGTGTCTCAATTAGATCTTTCAAGTGTTGGAAGAAGCCATTGGTGAGCCACCTTGCCCTGATGGGTTTTTTTGGAGTAAACTTTAAATTACAGAGTCAATGTCTATAGCTAATATGGGATTAAGCACCTTTTCTATTTCTTCATGTATTAGTTATCAGAAGCTGTAATTTTTTCAGAACTTTATTTCATCTAAAATTTCAAATTCATGAGCAAGCTGCTTTTATAGTGTCATCTTACTGTCATTTATTGTCTCTTGAAATCTGTAGTAACATCAGTAATTGTTCCTCTCTTGCCTGAGATATAACAAGTGTGTTATTTTTCTCAAAGAACCAATTTTTGTCTTTGTTGTATTTTTCTTTCTATTAATTTGTGCTTTTATCCTATTTTCTTCTTACTATTATTTCCCTGTGTGTGGTTTAATATTCTTTTTTTCTTTAGCTTTTTAAGATAGATACTTAAAACATGAATTTTCATCCTTTCTTCATGGCTAACAGAGGCATTCAATATGTTGAATGTCTTAATCATGGCCGTAAGTGCACCCTAAAATTCATCATGTTTTTATTATAATTTAGTTAAAAAGTATATAATTTCCATTTTGTTTTATCTTCTTTGGCCAATGGATTATTTTAAATTGTATTGCTTAATTTCCTAACGTTTTGTGTATACTGTTCTTGCATTTATTTCAAGAATAACATACTCTGTTACAGCTCTGTGATCAAAAAACATATTCTTTATAATTTCAGTCATTTGAAATTTACTAATACTAGTTGAAATACTAATTATTTAAAATACTAATTATTTTTTGCACATATTCCTTATATATTTATAAATAGTATATATTCTTCACTTGATTGTAATGTGTTATATGTCACCTAGGACAGTTTTTAATAATTTTGTTGTTCCTTTCTTCATATCTCCCCCCCATACCTTTGTTCCTTATTTGTCCCATTAGTTTAACAGGAGAGGTCTGTTAAAATCTCACACTGGAGATTTTCTATTTCTCCTTTTAGATCTATTTTTACTTTTTATTGTGTCTCTTTTAAGCAGTGGGTAGTGGGGTTTTATTTTTGATGGATCCTGACAATATTTTTTAATTGGAGTAATCCATTTACATTTAATGTAATTGCTGATTGTTTTAAAATTTACTGTTTTACTATTTGTTTTCTATTTGTCCCATGTGCTCTATATTTCCTTTTTCTTATTGCACTCTTCTGTATTACTCATGTTTTGTATAATTTTATCTTTTCTCTTCTACAGATTTGTTAGCAATAAATTATTTCAGTTGTGTTTAGTGATGATACTAAAGTACGTTATAAATTCTAGACTCATTTAATCTAATAAATTAGAATGTCACCGCTTTTTGGATAAATGTAAGATCTTCAGAGCACTTAATCTTTTTTACTGTCTATCTTGCTTTTTGTGTTTTTCTTTGAAAGCTGTATCTAGTTTAGATACTATACATTATTTACAGCATTTGATACAGCCAGTAGTCACTGAATGTCATCCACATGTTCTCCCTTTTTCAGTTACTCTTCATTTCTTGCATTTCTGGCCTAAATAAATCTCCTTAGTGTTTATTTTAGAAATATTATGTTGACAACAGCATCCCTATTTTTGTCTTAAAACGTCTTTCTGTTCCTTTTAATTGTGAAGGACATTTCCTATGTAATAGAATCTTAGCATGGCAGTTATTTTCTTTCAGCAGATAAAAAAGATATTGCTCTATTGTCCTCTGACTTGCAACAGTTCCAATGAGAAGTCCACCATTAGTTTTATTGCTGAAGGCAGTCCTAGTTTTATTTTGGATTTTTTTTTCCCACCTGACCACTTTTAAGATTTCCTGGTTTTGGTTTTCCAGAAATTTTACTCTTTGCACTTAACATGGTAATATATGTATATATATCTTGCTTGGGTTTCTTGGGCTTTTTGAAACTATGGCTTGAATTCTGTTAATTTGGAAAATTTTCAGTCATTCTCACTTTAAATATTGCCTTTCTCCACTCTCCTTCTAAGGCTGTACTTATAGGGATATTAAACCTTTTTATTTTATCTTTTATAGCCCTATTTCCATTCCTTTTTCTCTGCATGTTTCAGTTTTGATATTGTCTACTGACATTTCTTTTACTTCTCTGTTCTTCTGTACTGCTATTTCTTTTTTGTGTGTATATGTGTGTGTACTTTTATTAATGCATGTTTCTATTATGGATAATGATGTTCATTTGTGAGAACTGGTACATGCATATAATATATCTCATTTTGGGGGGTACTGGGGATCGAACTCTGGATCTTGTGCTTCTGAGGCAGGCGCTGGAACGACTGAGCTAAATCCCCGGCCCTAACATATCTTGATCTTTTTCAGTCCCTCTCTTTTTCTTCCCTTATCCCTTAATCATCTTCCTTATTTCTAAGAGTCTACCTTCTGGTTTCCTATGATCTCTTCTTTATTTTATTAATTTATAGTTTATGTTTCTCATGGAAGAGAAAGCATGTGATATGTAGCTTTCCGAGTCTGAGTTATTTCAAGTGAAATAAGTCTGTTGATCTCAAGTCCTATTCATTTCCCTAAAAATGACATTATTATTTCATTTTTCTTTATGGCTGAATAATAATCTATTGTGTGTGAATATATACCACATTTTCTTTATTAATTCTTCTATTAAGGAATCTAAGCGGTCTAGAGGTTAGCTATTGCGAATTACATTGCTAGAAACATGGATATAGATGTGTCACTGTAATCTGATGTCTTTAGTTCTTTCAGGAATACACTCAGGAGAGGTATAGCTGGGTCAAGTGGAATTTCTACTTTGAGTTTTCTGGGGAATCTCCATACTGATTTCCGTAATGGAAGGATTCCTTTTCCCCATATATTTGTCAGCATTTGTTGTTTTTTATGTTTTTGATGATAGCCGTACTGACTGGGATAAAATGAAATCTCAAAGTTATTTTGATTTGCATTTCTCTAATAACTAAAGATGTTGAACATCTTTTTAAAAGTTTCTGTGCAGTTCATCTGCCTGTATTTGGATGGGTCATTTGTTTGGGGGTTTTTCCTTTTGGTTCTGTATATATTCTAGATATTAGTCTTCTATCAGAAGAGTAGCTACCAAAACTTATCTCCCATTTTGTAGGTTGTCTTTTCATTCTGTTAATTGTCTTTGCTGTGCAGAAGCTTTTTAATTTGATGTAATCCCTTTTGTGGGTTCTTGGTATCATTTCCTGTGCTATTGGAATTCTATTCAGAAGTCTTTGCCTGTGCCTATGGCTTCAAGTGTTTCCCCTAGTTATATTCCAGAAGATTCAGTTTCTGGTTTTATATCTAGGTCTTTGATCCATTTATATTTGATTTTAGTATAGGATAAGAGATAGAGATCTCATTTCAATCTTTGTAAGTGAAATTTTCCCAGCACCATTTGTTAAAGAAGCTGTCTTTTCTTCAAAGTATGTTTGTGGCTCCTTTGTCAGAAAATCATGTAGCTATAGGTTCATGGGGTTGTTTCTGTGTCTCCTGTTCTATTCCATTCTGTCTTTATGTCTGTTTTCATGCCAGTGCCCTGCTATTTTGTTATTATAGATGTGTAGAATAATTTGAAATCCAGTATTGTGAGGCCTCCAGCCTCTCTTTTTTGTCTCAGGACTGCTTTGATTATTCTTAGTCTTTTCTGATTCCAAGCAAATTTTAGGATTGTCTTTTCTATTTCAGTGAAGAATGTTGTTGGTGTTTTAAAAGGCATTGCATTAAATCTATAGATCACTTTTGACAATACGGGGTTTTTTTGCACTTTATTAAATTCTTTTATTGGTGCATTGTAGGTATACAACACAATTACATTTCTCATTGGGAATTGTACCTTTACATAATGCATCTTGGTTCTTATTTTTTCCCCATTCCTAGTTATTTTAACAATGTCAATTCTACTGACCCAAGCACAAGGGATGCCTTTTCATTTTCTAATATCATTTTCAATTTCTTTCTTCAGAGTTCTGTAATTTTCATCATGGAAGTCTTTCACCTCCTTGTTTAGGTTGATTCCCAGGAATTTAATTTTTTTGAAACTATTATGAACAGAATTGTTTTCCTGACTTCTTTTGTAACGGGTTCTTTATTAGCATATGAGAATGAATTGATTTCTGTGTGTTGATTTTGTATCCTGTCTGCTGCTATTTCTAGCATCCTGTTTAACTCATTTATTCAGTTTTAAAACTGAAATTTGCCCCTCCTTTCAAATTCACGTGGCTCTATACCAAATAGGGCTATATGTGGAGATAGGGCTTATCAGTATTAATTAAGATAGATTGGAATCATAAGGCTGAGGTTTTGATTTAGTGTCCTTAGTGTCCTTATGAGAAGAGACACTAGAGCGTTTGCTGGCTTGTGCTCTCTCTGCCCTGTGGGATACAAGAAGGTAGCCATCTGCAAGCCAGGGAAATGATCCTTACCAGAAACTGAACTGGCCAGCACCTTGGCCCCCACAGCCTCCAGAACTGTGTGAAATAAATTCCTTCTGTTTAAGCCCCTAGCCTTTTGTATCTCATAGAACTGTTGAGAGCACTCGATTAAATTAGTAAGTATAGAGTATTACCTGACTCATAGTAAATTTTGTTATTTTTATTTTTTAACCCTAGATCATTAAGAAATATATATATATATATATATATATAATAAAATTCAAATCTGGGAAAATATTTCATTTAAAATCAACCCACAGAGAATAGTAATATAGTAAGAATAGTAATATTCAGGTATTCAAGGCAAATACGAATGTGGAGCTGCCAAGGAGGGATGGATGTCACCTCTCCTGTGCCTGGCCTGCTTTTTGATGAGAAGCACAGCAGCATACACAGGGTTTCCTCCAGATTCCTTGAGTGTTGCCTCCACCACCTGTTTTTTCTGTCCCCCGGATAGCCCTGTGCAACACTCCAGTGCCTGGCGCTGCACACATATCTTGCTTGGCTCCCTGCACAAAACGTCCAGCTTGGGAGGCCAGATTGCAGCTTCAGGGCAGCGTGTGCCACAGAGGTGGGAAGAGGAATTGGCTGCCAGTCAGAAGCCGGTGGCAAATATCACACTAAGCCCGCTGACTCTTCTTGTCAATGCAAAACACATTTCGAGATGAAATGGCGCTTCTCTGGCTGCCAAAAACTGGGTAACAAAAGAAGCAGGGTCCACATATGTTTGTGATAGGGAGCATTTTACCACGCAGCAAGAGATCTGCATTTTATGTAGGTGATTTTAAAATGTTGGCGCAGATCCTTCCCCCTTAGTGCTTCAGAGTTGGACTGGGGGGCGCGTGGAGATGAGGAATGAAGGAGGAAAGGGCTCCCATGTGAACAAAGGCATTCTCTGTGAGGCTTGGATCTGAGAATACTGTCCAAATGTCAAGCGTCTGATAATGAAGAAAACGGACCTCAGCCACGGACTTGCTTTTCAGTATTAGACACACAAAACAGAAGCGCGGGTATGTATCGGCCAAAAAAGAAAGCACACTCTGCCAACCACCACAGCTCTTAATTTAGAACATTGAAACCAAAGTAGATTTGTCTCCCTGTGGTTACCTAAAATGTCTACTTCAAGGTGTGACAGTTCTCCTTGGGGAGCAACCGGCAACTGAGAGAGAAAACTGTGCTCCCCACAACTCCAGATACCACCCCCACCCCACCCACACCCACACACATCAGTGCAGCCTTCCGAGGGCAGGTGAAGCATGAGTGTTCTGAGCTCATCTGTGGGCTCTGACCTGGAAGACAGCGAGTCTCTGGTATTCGTGCCATTCTAAAAATCAGACCCTGCCTTTTAGTGTCATCTGAGGCCCAGACTTTCTGAGCCTTGGTTTGTCTGTCAAATGCAGGAATGCAGGGTATGGAATGAATTACCTCTAAGAGATCTTCTAGAAAAACCTAAAATGCCTATTTTTTTTTAATCAATGCCAAGAGGTGCTCAGCTCAGTTAGCAGAAAATTTGACTTCAGCAAATCTTATAACTTTCTGTATACTTACCTATATGTGTGAATATATATATATATATATATATATATATATAAAATTTTCTGTTTATATCTGGGGAGGGAGAGAGAGAGAGGGGGAGAAGAGAGAAAGACTATATATAAGTTGCAGTTCCCAAGCGAAGGGTTGACCAAGATCATGGGTAGCCACGCATGGTCATTGGCCCTGAGCACTTACTAATGTTATCTCTGGTCCCAGAGGTCTGATCCTTTGTCTTTGGCTGTGCATACTCCATGGTCATCATGGTCCAGGCCACCCTGCTGCTCCTTCTGGGATCTTTCTGTGCCCTTTTCCAAATGTTAAAGTTGCTGGCCTGTGTTGATGTTTTCATTGCTTTCAGAACGCATTCTGTTTTGTGCTTACATCATCAAGTTGTCATAACAGCCCCAAGGACATTTTTTATTATGTTTTGGTGTTTGGTTTTTTGGGGGGGAGGGGGTGGGTACCAGGGATTGAACTCAGGACTTTGTGCTTTTGAGGCAGGCACGGTGCCACTGAGCTAAATCCCTGGCCCCCCAAAGACATTTTGAATCCATATTTAGATTTTTAAAAATTTTAATCAGAATTATAGCCACACTGGTGAATTGCTTTAATAATATGCTTCTAGTTTAAACTCCATTAAGCTAAATGTCTTAAAGAAAGCAATTATTTCCATTTTTTGGCTTTTATTTTAATAAAGATAGTTTTGAGATTCCGTGAGGTTTAAGTCATTCATCAAATTTTCATTCTTGACAAATCTTAGCAGGTGTGGGTTCTGCTATCATGCATGAGTTTTGCACAATTAACAACAAACCTGATTTTGCTGATTTTAGTTTGAGTGATGGGTATTTTTTTATTTTATGTTTTTAGTATCAGGATCCCTGCAAGTTTATTCAGTAATTGATGGATGGATTATCTCAGCTGGTAGCATTGTATAGTTGGAACCAACATTAGATCTCATTTTCCAGGTGAAGACCTGAAAGGTTAAAGACTTGGAGATTAAATGACTTTCCCAAAGTCTCCTTCATATTTCTAGTCCTTACTGAGATGAGATCCCCATCCCCCTAGCTCCCAGCCCCATGTTTTCCTACTGCATAAGCATACCCACTGCTAAAGTGATAGAGTGTCAGCAGTATATGTACCAAGGCAGGTGAAATCTGTCATAATTAAAGCAGGCCTGGGAATTAATGGATTTCACACCTGAATCCTACCTTCCATAGACACAGACTGCCAGGTTGTTTTTAAAGGTACTCACTTGAGCTTAATTGGTAATGAGTCCAGATTCATCCAGTGGTAGGAAAGCTTGTGGCTTTATCTACAAACTTGTGATATTATAAAAGAACACATACTGGAATTGGGGCAGTGTACAGAGAAAACCTGTTGGGTAAGGCTGTGAATAAGAGAGAGCTGGGCAGGGAGGGCAGGGAACATCCTCCGGCTCACAGTCTGGAGCTTGGAGCAGAGCTGGGAGAATATCAGAAAGGGAATGTGGGGGCTTGATGGTGGGCTCACAGGCACATGTCTTCATTTTTAAGCAGTGAGGAGCTGCTAATGGACTGTTGTGTTTTTAAGGGGATTGAACTCAGGACTGTTGTGTTTTTAAGTACATTTTCATAGTTTTGGGAGGGGGCAGGAGTTTAAAATGGCAGCAATAGGAATGAATTTAGGCTGGAAGACCCTGGAAATAGTGTTGTGTTAGGAGCTTTTTAAAAAATTAGTGTATTTTGCATTACATAATACATTCCTGTTAGGAAATTTATATATTATATATCATATATTTTATATATGATAATTATATATGATATATATCATATCTTGATTCATTCATATATAATATATATCCTAATATATATTGATTCATTTAGCAACTTTGTTGGGAGGAGATTCCCAATCTATTTCATAAGACCATCTTCTTGACACTTGATTCTCAACTCCTAAAAATAGAGGCTGAGGGAAGTAAGTTTTGAGGTATCCCATTATGAGAGCTAGGTGTCCTCAGGATGAGCATGGCATGCTGGTGAACCTGCTCCCCTTCTCAGCTGTAGTAGCACATAGAACCCCTAAAGCACAAGCCCTATGCCAAGACTTATACCTCAACCCTGCCCCTGCCCCTGCCCCAGGCTTGAGGTATGGAGGCCTCAGATGTATGCTCTCCCTCACTCTCCTCAAGGACTTCTCCCAAATGTCCTGTCTTCCAACAGAAACTAGAAAGGCTGGGGATTTAGCTCAGTGGTTCCACCACCTGCCTCACAAGCACAAGGTCTCAAGTTTGATCCCCGCTACCAAAAAAAAAGAAGAAAAAAAAAACAACAGAAACTAGGCCTCTACAGGTTACTTCAAGAAAAACAGAAGGCAAAGAACACAGCATGCCCAAAGCTGACTCTTCTGGAGATCTATCACATTGGAGGGTGGTTAATGAGAGGAAGGTGGACTGTTGTGTTCAACAGAGCTGGTTTGAATTTCAGGTTTGCCGTTTTCTAGCCATGGGCTAATTACTAGTTAATTCTGTAACATTTGGGTGGGAGCCATTACTTTATAGGGATGCGGGGATGGTCAGAGGAGTTGCTAAGGGTGGCTACCAGTTCTTCAGCATTTATGAGAGCTCAAGTGTGGTCTACCGTGCACCTTTCTATCCAGGAGCTTATGGAATCTAGTTGCTACCTTGCAAACTGTGTCATGATGTTTACTAATTTTTAAAGGAGAAAAGAGAAGCTTTACCTAACAAAATTTGCTTCAGGCTTCAAATAGTAATGGTAGCTAAGAAGGAACAGCCCAAGTCTCAAACTTTCCACCTTACCACGGTATCACTAAGTGCCTGTGGAGCAGCGAGGGGGCTGAAAACTCAGACTGCCCAGATCTACGACACATGCCCACCCCTCCCCGAGAGTATGTGGTGGTGGCAGTGGGGAGGGGCATGTGGTGGTTTACACTGTACTTGGCAGCATATGCAGACCACATACCATTTTGTTGCCTAAGGGCAAGAGCACTACTTACAAGGAGAAGGAAACTAGAGAAAGTGTATTATACGGAGAGAAAGCAATACCAACCACCACTTGCCAACTGTGCTTTCCTAAATCTAACATTAACATTAGTTTGTTTCTTTGACTCCCAGCAATTCAAAAATTTAGGAAAGCATCACCACAGTAATTGCAATGGAAGGCTAGAATTTGAAAGTTTCTCCAGACAATCCACAGTGGGAGTAATAGAGCTAACCACCTGCCTTTCTTGGATTTTCTGTCCGCACTTCAGTTTTTTAGGATTTTAACAAAACTGGGAGCATAATGAAGAGTGATTTTCCAGAAGGTCTTCCCCAAGTCCTTGATTGTACTGACGTGACTAGAGGAAGCAGACAGCAGCACATTCAACTTGTGCATTTCATTAGTTCAGAGAGGATGAACTTTTTAAAAGAACTGAGTAAAGTGCCTGTTGCATAGATTTGAGACAATGATTACCAAATATAGTTGACTCCCTGGAAAAAAAAAATGTTGGCTCTGTTACAGCAATTTTTTAAATGAATTTTATTGGTACAGTTTAGGTATACAATATAAGGACATTGATCATTGGAAATTTGCACCTTTACATAATGTCTCTTGGTTCTTATTTTTTCCCCATTCCCCTGCCCTCCCTTCAACCCCTCCACCCCTCCCTATCTATATAGACTTTGTTTCCATTTTTTCA
>NW_004624739.1:1609990-1637579 GCF_000247695.1 Heterocephalus glaber
ATCTACTTGATCTGCCAAGAGGATAGCTACTCCTGCTTTTTTTCGGGTTCCTGTCACGGAGTATTGTTTTCTACCCTTTAACTTTCAGTCTGTGAGTTTCCTTTTGAATTAAGTGTGTTTCTTGTATGCAGCATATTGTTGGATTTTGCTTCTTGACCCGTTCTGGCAGCCTATTAATAGCAAACAAAAATGGCTAAATTGAGCAATGAGGATTGCTAAAGGATTGTTTAACAATAATTCCAAACATCCCTGCTGAAAGTAAATGAGCCACATCCAGCTTTTTAAAATGATTTTTATTTGTACTTAGTTTCTAACATATGGAAACAGAGAAGAAGGGAAATATAACCACTTAGAAATATAACCACATCCCCAGTACCAGAAAAAAAAAAGAAAGAAATATAACCACAGACTATCAAAGCAAAAGTCCTAAGGATCTGGCAACTGCCTGTTCTTCTGCTGTCTAGCTTGGAGATGTGGATATTTATTTCTGTTCCTAATATGTATTGTTTTATACAGCAACCAGAGTCCCAAGGCTCAGATTCTGCCACCAGAGCTGTCTTCTTGGAGCTGCTGTGGGAAGGGACATCCCACTTCTTCCTTTGTTCAGTTCCATTGCTTCTCCCTGACCTTCCCACCTCCTGTTTTGTGACATAGGCTCCATCTCATCATCTCTATGTTGGGAAAAGCAGAAAGCAGATTGGATCTTTTAAAGATTCACTTTTTGTGAGTTTGAATACATTAATCAGCATTTTTTCTTTTTAAAAGTGAATACAAAATACATATGAAAGAATAGTTATAATGCTTGTATAAGATAAAATTATGATATTGAATACCTTTTTATTTACCAGCAAGGTCAAAAAATACTAACTAGTCTCCCTCCTCATTACCAGTAGCCTGCCTACCCTATGCCTGTGGAGTTTAACCATTATCACACATTTTGTTATTATCTTATTCCTTTTTTTGATATGAATCATTTTAGTGTAGATAAACCTATCTGTAAACAGTATTTTACTTTTTGTGGTTAATTTTATATAAGAAGAATTGTTCTTTATTTTTCAGTAACATACTTGTGCTCTTCAACATTGTTTTCTGAGATTCACCCATGTTGATATGTTCAGTTGTGTTTTTCTTTTTTCATTGCTGTATAGTATTCCACAGCGTGATTATATTGGATCGTGTCTAACTTTTTGCTACTACAAATAGTGCTGCTATGAACATCTTTGCACACATCTCCTTGTGCCTGTGTCGGTGTCACTAGGTAATTTGTTTTCCAAGCTGATTGCATCCTTACCAGGCATGTCTAGGGATTCTGATTATTCCATTATTTCAGCAAACAGTTGTATTTCTCTGTCATCATCTTTCACCTAGGCTTGTTAAATTAAAGGGGGAATTAATGTCCTTAACATTCATGATTTGTATCCTCTTTCTTTTGCTGTCTCCTGTCTTCTTTCTTGACCACCATCAAATTAAAGGACTCGAGCGTCCACACACACAGTGGGGTGTGGTGCACACATCATCACACCCACGTCTTGGTGGTGCTTTGCTCATACAGGTGTGCTTTTCTTTCTGGGATCCTGTGCTGAAGTTGGCTACCACACTCCCCAGCTTTCAATTCATTTCTGCCAACAGTGGCTCAGTAGTAAGAAATAACTAAGAAAATCTACGGGTTTCACCTTATGTCTTAATTTTCAGTCAAGCTCCGACTTCTCCCCTCAGGAAGAAAACCTGGATCCCTGACAGAGTCCTCTCTTGCCCATCACTTGTCCATTGAGGCAAGAGAGAGAAGTAATTTTGCCAGTTGCTTTGCTTCGAGTCATACCAGAAAGTTAAGGATAGGTATAATGGCTGAGTATCCTCTACCCAGTTCCTCCCCTCCCATTTCTCACATCTGCTCTATAATATCCTCTGCATTGGCCTCATTTGATTCATTTCCTAATTCTCGTCACAGAAACCACAAAGAACTGCTTAAAAAGAAAAACACTGCATTTATACAAACCAATAAAAATAGTGCTGCATTTTGAGGCCATGAAAAATACTCATGAGGGTTATCCCACATCATAAACTCCAAAATGAAACCATTTCTGGCTGTGGTGTTTTAAGAGATACATTTCAAATGTATATTTTAAGTTGCTATTGTTTAATATTTTTCCTTCTCCAGCCCCCTCCTTAGCTGGTCCTAACCAGTTTCCCGCCTCATCTGTCAAGCTGCCTCCTGTGCTTTTTCCAAGGCCCAAGTTCGGTCCCATCTGCCCCTTGTTTCCGACCTGGTCCTGGCTCACATAGCTTCAGGACAGTCTCAGCCCTGCTTGAGTACTGAAGATACTTGATCTCACCTCTGCTTCCTCTTTCTCACCCTCCTTCTCAGTTAGAATCCTGAGACAACAGGAAACCCTTGTCATTCCCCAACACACACCCAGGAGTCCACTGGGATCCCCTCCCCTCCTCTAAGACCCCTCTGCTGAGTGCCTGGAAAACTATTTCCGGCTCCAGAAGCCCAGCCAGCCAGGCAGCCAGCCATGACCCTGCCCCAGCACGTCCTTCTCCTAGCTCAAAGCACAACTCCTATTGCAGGCACCACCTGGGGTTCCATAATTTAACTCTTTCATTGTCCTCCTGCCTTCCTCCTCCTCTACATACACTGTGCCATCCTGAGGACAGGAATAAGGTGTCTCTGTTGCACACACTTACCATAGTTCCTGGCACCAAGCAAAGGATCAGTGAGTGAAAATCAAATTGGCCCCTCCTTCATCCCTGCACTTCTCTCCTCTGCCTCTGAGTGTGTGTGTGTGTGTGTGTGTGCGCGCGTGCGCGCGTGCTGCATCTGTCATACAGTGCTGTGGTTACTCACCATTTGCACACACCAGTGTGTCTTGTAAGAAATGACTAGACATGCTGAGATAATGAATAGTTCAACATAATTCCCTTCAAACTGAAGGAGGCATTATTTAAAGATTACTTCCTTTCTGTGTTCCATAGGAGAGGGAAAAAAAGAGAAGTATTCTGAAACACAAATTTATGGAAGGACTTGGAGAATTTCATTATCCCAGTCCTGATGAGAGCGTCCTCTCCTTTTTAAAAAGAATTGGATTCTTGGTTTTTGTTTTGTTTCCTTTGCTTAAAAAATACCTCACAGCTTGCTTCCTGAAAACAAAGGAAATAATAAACAGTAGCAACTCCCAATTTTATTCTGATTATTTGCCAAGAATCTTCTTAGTTCATATGGCTCTATTTCATTAGAGAGGACCGATTAACATAAGAAAAATGCTACTAAATTAAGCAACCCAAATATGCACTTACTTAATGCTCTGGGAGCTAATTTATTGTATTATTTAAAATATAAATTGGCTAGCAGATCTATTTATTGAGGTATAACAGCTAGGCAACAATGCATAATTTTCTCTTAGCTGTTGAGTGTTTTTTAATAACCTATTGAAATTTAAAAGAGAACCATTTCATTAAATGGAATGTGCATAAATACTAAGAAGTCTAAAATTTAAAGATTTTTCTACCCATGGAGGATGGGTTTTAAAAAATTAATGGTATCTTTAAAACAAAGAGTGAATTGGGGTTTGCTTTTTAAACAGTAACTTTTAATTCTTTTAATTTGAAGTGTAACCAAAGACTCACAAACTCACTTGTGGGAATGTTAAACAGAGCTAGAAAATAAACAAATAAGGTAGAGAGTGCAGTGAGGTAGAGACAGTGGCAGTGGAAGGAACATAAAGTTGTGTTGAAATAAGGCCAAGGGTCAGCTGGATTAAAGCACTATTTTTGCCTTGGACAGTTTTTGATTGGGCAGTAAAAAGTGTTATTTCTACAAATGGGATCATGAAAATGCCATCCCATTTGGCATGCTCTGTACCCTAAATTCCTGAGTCCTGAGGACATTCAGGAATTCTGGGGCTCCATAAGGTATGAGTCAACAATAGAATTGATTCCAAATACCCTGTGTGGTCTGGCATTTTCTTAACCAGACCAGCTGTGAGCATCTCAGGGGCTCCAGTAGAAGCAGGAGGACACTGCAGATGCTGAGATGTGGCCTTGAGACTCCAGTATTGCCAGCTGTCCTGGAATGCAGAGAGGGAGGGTGAATGGAAAGGCCCTCTTCACCTTTCTGCACATATCTGAAACTCAGAGAAAATTTGGATCTTACCATTTATCCACTTCAATGGATATTTCTTCAGCTAACCTTGAAAAAGAGGAAGAAGCCCAGAATGTTTCCTCTTTCTCTGGGAGAGACAAAATTTCAGAGAATGAATGGTCCGACAGCAAATCAGAGGCATTCATTTGTATGTTTTGCCAATTTCCATGGTATAAATACTCCCTTCTTGGCTGATTTATGGTTACCTACTTGACCACTAAATTTGAAGGTGGGCACAAAGTGCATGATTTACCTTTGTTATCAAGTGAAAAGAGAGCTCAGCACACCTCTGCTATAGCCATCCTGTGCTGTTGTTCACAGGAAGCACCGCTTTAGCAGTTTGGCTGGCTCTTGTTCTGTGATACCCAGAAGACCATGAGCCAGAATCTGAGTCCTCACAACACCCTGACTGAGAGCATTGACTGCTGCAACCTCTGTCCTCCCCTCCCCCACTCCCATCCTCTCCTTGGAAAGAAACTACACATGTAGATCCAAAAGCAAGACCCTGAGGAAGTGTAAAGAGTGAACTGAATTCTGCTTTTGACCCTCTGGTGGATATCAAATATAAAATCTGAACTCGGAGGGACCAGATGAAGAAGAGAAGTTTCAATTACTTCTTCATTGCCTCAAATCCTGTGTTGCAAAGTGGGTTCCTAAAAGGGAAAAAAAAGGCAGAGCAGCTTTTTGCCATTCTGCTAAGACAAGTAAGGTCTTGCCTGGTTGACATTGCTGTGTAGGAAGAAGAGGATGTTTAGCCCTTCGTGTGGGGAAAGGGAGAGGGGGCGGAGGGAAAAAATGAGATGCGTCACGATGCTGCCCAGCTTCAGGAATAAAACGCCACAGACACAATTCAGTCTAGCATTTTGATGGAGGTTTGATTTCGCATCCAAGCTGCTTTCCTACTTTAATTGGGACCTTTCCCATGGGGAGGAAGGGTTCATAATGTGGAAATCAAAAAAGCCTGGCAGATAAATATTTCACTTTCTGAAGAATGTATTATAATTCTTTCTTTCAGAAAACTACACTAATGAACTATAGCTTCTTAGTATTGTAACTTATGCTTTTACCTCCACCAATTAAAGGGGGAAACTATTATTTTGACTGTAAAAATTTGATAATGAGGATAGGATGACAGTTAAGTGCTTATTTTTTCCCTTTCTCAACCTATGGTGCAGTTAATGCATGTTTGGGGACTGAGTATCATGTAATATATTATATGCATTGTCTCTTTGGGTCCTTATAGAGTCAAATATACTAAGTGACCAACCATTCCAGATGTTCTGACTTTTTTTTTTTTTTTACCTTTAGTTCTCTATTCCTGGAAACTCCTTGGTCTCAGGCAAATTGAGAGAACTAGTCACCCTAAATTTTATCTCCATTTTACAAATGAAAAAATAGAGGCAGTTAAGTCACTATGCCAAAGTCCCAGAGCTGGGCTCAAACCCAGATCTGCTGAATCCTGGTCTACTGAATCCTGGTTCATCCTCTTAACCACCTTATCAAGTCATTTCCTGCTACACTGTTCTGTGCTTTTAGGTTTCCATTAACTACAATGACCAAGGGAAGAGAAAACTCTAATTTTCTTCATTCATCCCAACCTTGCTTGAAGTTACCAATTTCTTGGAGTTCATATAGAGGGGAAATTTTGTAACTTTTAAAAATTATTGTTCAACACATTCATAGCACATCTAACTTATCCAATGAGATGACACTAAGAGACTTAATTCAAGGGTCTTCACCACTCTGATATTAATTTTGTATCTCTCTAAAAAGAAGGAATATGTTACTTAATCAAAAGATTTCTTCTAACTTAAAGAAACCAAACATTTTCTTCCATTTATCTCACCCTTTTATCTCATCTAATTTAGGAGTCATAATAAACTCCCTTTGACCACTATTAACTTGCTGGTTGTACATGATTTTATTATCTTTCCTTTTAATGTTTACCTAAGATTAAGAAATATGTCATAATTTAAGGAAGCCAACTTAGGGTCTGTACATCTAACCAGTTTCCAAGTATGCCAGTATACTTTTCAACTCTTCAACTCAATTTATGCATTTTTGTGTAAATGCCTTTTTAAAACTCCTACATAGTTCAAACTCCAAAAGATATTATTAATATTAATTTCCATTATTTTTGCTCACATATGTAAATTTTCAATTACTCTTCATTCTTTTGTACATTTCCATGTTTCTATTAGGGATAATTTACTTTGGGCTGAACAATAGTGTTTAAAGTTTCTTTTATTGTAAGTCTGGTGGTAAAAGCTCTTTCAGCTATTTATTTACTTGAAAATATCTTTGTCAGGTCTTCATTTCTGTAGAAATTCTGGCAATTATTTTCTTTCAGAACTTTACAGATACCATTTTATTATCTTCCAATTTTCATTATTTCTGTTATCAATCCACTATCTTGCTTTTATGGTATTGAAACCAGTGTTTCTTTTCCTAGGACAGGTTTTAAGATGTTCTCTATCTTTGGTTTTATTATGTGTATTTATGCAATCAATTTTCTCTGTGTTTCTCCTATTTAGGATTTCTTAAGCTTCATCAGTTTTGAAATTTTTCAGTCAGTATCTCCAAATGTTGTTATTTCTTTTGGCCTATTCCTTCCTTATATTTTATTCTAGGACTCCAGTGGAAAAGAAGTTAAGTATTTTGTAGTCCCAAATCTTTTTTTCTCTTTTCTGTATTTTCTAGACCTTTATTCTCCAATTAATATGGAGATTTTTGGCTAACCTAGAAAATGTGAGCTTTCAGTTCATACATTTTTTTCTTCCATTGTGTTTAATCAACCACTAAACTATTGAGTTCTTAACTTCAGTTAACAATGAATAAATAACTTCAGTTCTAGAATTTACACTTTTTCTTTTTTGATATATTTTAATCCTCCAGTGAATTTTCTGGTTTGCTCCCTAACTTCTTAAATATTTTGTTCACAGTTAATTAAAACTCTACACCTGATAAAACCAACGGCTGCTTCGTTTATGGTCTTTCAGTTGTCTATTTTTTTCCCCTTGGTTTTTAGTCACTTGATCTTGTCTTTTAGTGTGCACAGTAAATTGGGTAGAATATTGGACAAAGCATATAAAAAAATGTAAGAAAAAAGATGTTATTTCTCCCTCAAAGGATTTAATTTCTTCTAGAAAACAGTTGGAGTAGGAGTAGATCACATTCATTCATCCAAGGACTGAGAGAATTGTTTCAGTGCTGGGTGTCAAGGTGCATTAGCCCATCCTATTTCTGGTTTTCCCATGTCCTTGTCTTTTGGCACCACCCCTTGCTCCTCCTCCACATTTTTTTCCTTTAGGGATTTTCTCTATTGTGAGTTTTTGGTCTCCCTCATACTATAAAACTGTTGAAAGTTTTCTTTACTTTTTTATTCTTTCATCTTTTTTGTTTTATTTTCTTTGTGGTTTTTGCTTGTTTGTTTATTTGATTTGATTTTTGCTTGGCTTCTTGATCATAGAAGCTTAGAAACTCATGAATTACACAAAAGAAAGATCACACAGAGAGCAGAGAGAAGCACAGGGCTTGTGAGCAAAACATCAGCCTCGCTCCACTCACCTCATTCTCCTGGATGCTGTGCTTCTGCTCACTGCCCAGAACATCTTCCACTACGGTCACCTCAGCGAGTTCCCACTTGAGCAAAGGCATCAAGCAGGTATACATGTTCCTGCCTCAGGGTGACAAAGTGCAAGCCATGTATATCTGGATTGATGGCACTAGAGAAGGGCTGCACTGCAAGACCTGCACCCTGGACTTTGAGCCTAAGTGTGTAGAAGAGTTGCCTGAGTGGAATTTTGATGGGTCTAGCACTTTCCAGTCTGAAGGCTCCAACAGTGACATGCACCTTATCCCTGTTGCCATGTTTCGGGACCCCTTTCCACAAAGACCCCAATAAACTGGTGTTCTGTGAAGTTTTCAAGTGTAACCAGAAGCCTGCAGAGACCAATTTAAGACACACCTGTAAATAGATAATGGACATCGTGTGCAACCAGCACCCCTGCCTGGTTTGGAATGGAGCAGGAATATACTCAGATGGGGACTGATGGCCACCCCTTTGGTTGGCCTTCCAACAGCTTTCCCAGGCCCCAAGGTCCATATTACTGTGGTGTGGGAGCAGACAAAGCCTATGGCAGAAATACTGTGGAGGTTCATTATCGGGCCTGCTTGTACGCAGGAGTCAAGATTATGGGGACGAGCGCTGAAGTCATGCCGGCCCAGTGAGAATTCCAAGTAGGACCCTGTGAAGGAATCTCCATGGGAGACCATCTGTGGGTGGCCTGTTTCATCTTTCATTGTGTATGTGAAGACTTTGGAGTGATAGCAACCTTTGATCCTAAGCCCATTCCAGGGAACTGGAATGGTGCTGACTATTGCACTAACTTCAGCACGAAAGCCATGCGGGAAGAGAATGGTCTGAAGTCCATTGAGGAGGCCATTGAGAAATTAAGGAAGCAACACCAGTACCACATTCGTGCCTATGATCCCAAGGGGGCGCCTGGACAATGCCTGGCACCTAACTGGATTCCATGAAAGCTCCAACATCAATGACTTTTCTGCTGGTGTAACCAGCTGTAGCACCAGCATCTGCATTCCTTGGACTATTGGCCAGGAGAAGAAGGGTTACTTTGAAGACTGTCACCCTTCTGCCAGTTGTGACCCCTTTGCTGTGACAGAAGCCCTCATCTGCACATCTTCTCAATGAGACTGGCAATGAGCCCTTCCGGCACAAAAACTAAGTGGACTGTACTTGCAGCCGCCGTTGAGCGCCTCCTAGTTCTTTGCCTTCCTCCAGCTCTTCCCCATCTTTCAGTTGTCCTCCTTGTCCCCATTGTAACTCAAAGGGTGTAACATCAAGGTCTCTTTATTCCTCATGCTCAGTTAATCTTGCTTTCTTTGGCCAGGATAAGAGGGGTAAAGTTCTTAATCTTTTCACACCCACCCACCCCCTCTGTCCCTGTCACGGAAACTTTAATGCATTAGTTGGGACACAGGTATGGAAACAAACTGCTTTCTCCCTCAAGTGTGCTTGTCCAGTAGGTGTAGCTATCCAGATGGAGCAGATGTGTTTGTGAAACAGCAAGGGAGGAGATTTTTATTGCTCATGGTAGCTGAAAGGGGAAAAACCTGATATGGGTTAAGTGAGGATCTCTCTTGATGGGAAGCTCTATTTTCAAAGGTATAAGTAGAAATTAGAGAAGGAAGAACGGTTAGGGATCAGGGAGGAATGCCCTTTCTTGGTTTCTTGCTGCAATGCTCCCCTATTGGGGCTCCAGCCGCATCCCCATGAACACAAAGCTGAGTAAACTGGTGGATATCCCTACCTTCAAAGAAGAAAGGGTCCTTACCACCTGGTCCTCCATTTATAACACAAAGCAGAGTAGTATTTTTATATTTAAATGTAAAAACAAAAAAAGTATATATGGGTATGTGGATATGTGTGGGTTTTTTCTAAAAGGAGGAAATCATTCTAGTCACTAGGTGCCAAATTTGGTGTAGAAATAAGGATCTCCTTTTGGGTAGGGGTGGTAAATGTGGCTCTTAGTCCTTCCTTATCAAGTAAGGTTGTCCCCGTCCTGCCCACCTATCAGCAGAAAGAGGACACTGGACAGTTAGCAGGTGGATACACAGTCCTGGCCATCACCTGACCCTTGTGGTTGGGTTTAAAGACACACGCATACGTGTCCACAGCTGAGTTTAGAAGTATGAGTTGGCTGGTCAACTTGACCATGTCACTGATGGGTATAGGAGTTCTATTCTGGTGGGGCTAGCATGTCACTAAAACAGGCCTTTTGATATATTAAATTTTTAAAAAGCAAAACAAGTTTAGATTTTAATCACATTTCTAGGGTTTTTAAGTATAATTTTACAGAATTGCCTGTTTGCTTCTACTGTCTCCTTCCACTCTGCTGTCAGAGTTGGGGATAGGACTAGACAGAATTAAAACACTTGTAATTTTGTATCCTAATGTCTTTCCTCCCAGTGGAGAATATTCTTGTTTCTTAAGGAGTTGTTCTTTTAAAATAAACCCCACCTCCATTCCTTAAAAGGAAAAGACCACACAAAATGCTGGGCCCACTTCTCTGCAATCCTCTTTTTCCCATGATCTTGGTCTCTCAAGCGCTCTTGCTCTCTGTACCTTTAAAGAACATTTGTTTTCATCAAGCTTCTAGTGTTGTTCACTGGTGCGAGGTTGGTTTGATACAAGGAACTGAGTCATAATCAGAAGTGGAAATCCCAAATTATAATATTCTTGCAACTGATTAAGTAAGATGGTCCATATAGGAAGCCCTTTTGGGGTGCTGTGGAGCAGACTGAAGGTCTGTCTTGACTCCTGCAGGAAAGCATACTACCACCACCATGGTGGCTACATGTGGGCCTCTTGAAGCTTCTAGAAGCCCCTTTTGCCTCCTACTCAATAATCATGTCCAACACTATAAGTGCATGATGAGAAACATCAATGATAGTTTTCCCTGAGTGCTGCTGAAACAACTATTTCCCTTGATCCCTCCCCTGTTTATTTTTGAAAGTGCCTTTCCTCATTCTTTGTTAGGAAGTCCCTTTGGCTTGTTTTTATTCTCATTTCCAATTACCTTTTCTTTGTCATATGTCTTTATTTGAGTGCATATTCATTTTGTTTCTACTTATAGTTAGTGTCTGAAAACTAAAAGGCAAGATTTAGTAAATGTGGTGTGGAACAAAAATAGAGAAAGAACTTCGGTGTAAATCAGAGAGCTGTATAACAAGCAAGAGTCTCCAGAGTGTATGCATCACTGGGTAATGGATATCAGGATAAACCAATTGTTCATATTCTATTCCCTAAATATGCATCTCTCATAGGTCTCTTTTCTCCTGTCCTGACTAACAGCACGACCCTTTGTAAATCTACATATTTCAGAAGCCTGAAATGAGGGTGGGGGAGGGGGAGGGGCTCTCGTTTAACTTTAATATCTGGTTAATCACTGATTTTATTGGTTCCACCTCAACATTCTCATTCCCTTCCCTTTCTCCCTCTCTTTTCCATAAGCCTACATCATCTCTTACCTGATCTAATCATCTACGTATTTGCCCCTTTGCCCCAGTATCACTGCCTTCCAAGTCAGCCTCCTCACTAGATATTAAGTAACTTTTCTGTAATACATATCAGAGCATGTCACTCCCCTATTTCAACCTGTCTAGAATCTATCCAGGATAGGCAGATCCATAGAGACACAAAACACATCAGTGGTTTCCAGGGCCTATGAGGGAAAGGGGAAGGTGTAGGGTTACTAACGGGTATGGTTTCTTTTAGAGTGAAGAAAACATTCTGCAACTAGATAGTAGCAATGGTTGCACAACACTGTGAAGGTACTAAATGATACTGAAATGTGACCGTTAAAATGGTTAAAATTATAATTTATCTCAAGTGTATTTTACCATAGTGAACAAAACCCCTAGAGTATCAGATCTGTTCATCCAGATATTCACAGGAGCATCACACTTTCCTTCCGTCCTCCTTCTAATCCTTCATGGTCAGGGCCATGTGGAGACTGCTGTGTGTGCATGTGTGTGGCATCAGGCGACACTACTCTACACTCTTGGCAGTGCATCCCTCCACCCCTTCCCTACCCACTCTGTCCGTTCAGGGACCTTCTCTGAGACCCCTGAGAAGTCTCCCTGACACATCTGCATCACAGAGTCTACTTTGAATGTCCCTGAATTTAGATCCCGAATCTTGATATCTAAAAAGGTACAACTAGGCAACATTTACTGTTGGGTCCAGTATCTAGATCCAAGGAGAATAGTATCATTTTTTAAAAAATAAAGTGGAATGAAGCTTTGTTTGCATAACCCTTTTAAAATTCATGACGCATTTGTGACTGCCTTGGAACATCTAGAACACATGAATTTAGAGGCACCCCAAATATACAGTGATGGTGATGAGACTATTTTCCTCCAGGGAGCCTTGAGATTAATCTTGTCACATGTAATTATGTAATCATGACTCTGCTGTGTTTTTTCACAACCTCTAAAAGCTGCTGAGTGGTTTGTGTCCTTAATTTGTGAGCAGTGAGGTTTGGCTATAAATAACTGCATAGGTTATCTTTCAGCACTCATAAATTCATTTTTGAGATTAGCATCAGTAAAGTGCTAAATGTGAATCAGCTTGAGAACATACTTTGTGTGGGAATTTGGGGACATGTGAAACGGCCTTTGTTCCTAAAGGAGTTTTTTTCCCTGATCTTAATGACACTATGTCCATGTCATTGGGTCATTACATGTGACAGCTCAGAAATTGAACCAAGGTTGGGCCGGTTGCTGAGAAAGCATAATGCCTAGCCCTGTCAGCTCTTCTTCACCAGTTTGTTTTCATGAATGCACAGGACATGAGGGCACGGGTATGTGACTGCACATCAGGGGAAAAACACATTTACCAGGAAAAACTAAAGTGACATCATGAGTAAGTGTGAAGTAGGTTTCTAGTTCTATTCTCCCTTGATGTAAGTAGAGAATTCCCTGGCTCGCCATAGAATAGACAAAGTTCTGAGCAGTGGATCCTAACAAACAGTCTTGAGACTGGAAACAGCAGTTGCCGCCCTTTGGACTTGCTACAGATGCAGATTCTTGAGCCCCTCCATAGACCTTCAGCATCAGAAAGCCTAGTGGTTTTATATACATGCAAGTGTAAGAACCACTATTTTAAACAACTCCTTTAAGCCAAGATTACTGATACAAATATCAGAACAGTGAGTGTTCTAGGGTAGTTAAGTTGGTACAGACATCTTGATTTTGAATTTTAAATGCAGATCATTGTTGGGAGAATGATGTTAATGACTAATATTTATTGAATACCCAGGCCCAAGTACTGTGCTAAGTGTTCCATGGACAGTATTTCATTATATCTTTATGTAACTCACAATGACCCCAAGAGGTAATGCTTCTTTCCCAAGCACTGTATGGTCAAAGGAATGGAGGCTCAGAGAAGTTGAGTTACTGTTCAGTATTACACAGCTTGCAGTGCCTCTTGTCATATGTGTGCGCTCTGATTCTGGAGCCTGGCTGTAATCCACTGTGCTTCATTAGCCATAGCTCTGGTTCTGAGGGCAGGAAGACCTTTAGCTCTTGGGTGTTTGGTTTATTGCTGTTCCGGACCATTGCTGCCAAACGCATTTCCAGTTGAAGCAGCTGGATTCTGTCACACAGATGACTTGGCTAAGTGTCCTCAGCTGGGCTGAAACTGCACTGAAATCCCTCATCAGATCCCCCACTGAGGCCAGAGATGTGGATGACAGTCGGCAGGGAGAAGACTGTAGCCTGGGCCTGAGAGGAGCGAACGTTTTCTCGTAGAGCTCCAGGAAGTATCCCTTAGTCACACGCGTGTTTGTTTGCAGCCTGTGACAACCTGTGGCACGTGTTGGGTTCCAGGGCATGAGTGGGTACAAATGGTGGATGGGATCCAAGTCATTCAGACCCCAGTGACCACGGGTCAAGTATAGAATGAAGCAGCTTCCATTTGATAATGTAAAAGGGTCCAGTCCAGTCCCACATCCATAAGCATCTCTTATGACCCCAGAGGGCTGCGGAGAGTTGGATAAGTTACCCTGTGACTGAGCTTGAAAGTTTAGCTGTGATTTAACTGAAAAATCTGGTGTTTGTATCCGGTGTCAGGGTTCTAGCTGATTATCTCACAAGTGTGTCACTTGGGAAAACCACCTCACAGCTACAGTTAGCTCAGTCACCTTAATGCTCATGTGAATGATGCTGCCTCCAGTTGTGCAGTCCACAGCTTGGAGAGCTGTGAGCAACAAGTTATGGTCTATCTCATAATGTTGATTCTCCTTACCTCCAGCAAGGGTGTGAAATGGCAGGTGGCGGGGGAAGAGTGGATATATTTTAGCATAATAAATGAGATGTTTTTTCCTGCTCCATTCCCATAGATTGAAGTAGGGAAAAGGACTCAGGCTCCTAAGAAGGGCCTTGTGAAGGTGATCTTTAGTTGCTGATTGTTATTCGGCAGCTAGAAATTAGAGGAAATGATCCCAGTGTTGCATGGGTGTACTCACTCTGTCCTCTGGTGACTTTGTCCATTCTGCATAAGGACATCTCTGACCACACTGACCTCCTACATGTGGTGCCCCAGCACTCACTGTTGGTCCTTGCCCTCTAGCATTGGATCATGAAGGCTTCCCATGGTCCTCTGCTTGGGGTACTGGCTGGCAGGACATGCAAAGCCTTCATTCATCCAGGCAGAGCCCAGCTCATGGGGGCCCTCATGCTGATTAGAACTCACCTCAGCTAGAGGTGATTGAAGAGTACTTTATCCAGCTAACAATGGCAGGGGTAGCAGAGCTACACTGTGAGTCTACACTTAAGACTGGGATGGTTCACACGATTTCAACTTTACTCAAAAGAAGAAACTTTGCAAATACGCACTGAACCCTGGTTGATGTGATCTGGAGGTATTTGTGGGAATTGTATTGCTGTCCACATTTTACTTGGAATGTCAAAAGATAAGATGAATTAATGGATGGGTGGAGGGCTGAGTAAAGACATCTATGTGTAAGAAAGCAAACACAATGAATCTAAATGGTGAGCATAGGAAATTGTTTCAAATTGCCAAATGCTTTGATAACACAGCCTTGCAGGGGAACAAAGAGTGTTCTAAAAGGTGTGAAGGATTTCTTTCTGTTGTGCGTTTTCTTCTAAGAGAATCAAAATATCCCCTTTATTACTATTAAAAGCTAAGATGGCAAATACTACTTAATGCGAGGGCCAAGTTGGCTGGCAATGAAAATGTAGTATTAGGTAGGCTCTGTACTCAGCTGCACAGACCTGGCCTAGTGTAGGCCTCCCCACTTGCAAGTTCCAGCGAGGTAAGGCCCTGCCCAGATCAGGTAGAGGGGGAGAACACACAGATCAGTCCCAAGAGGGAAAAAGACCAGTAATTTTCAAGATTTATACACATGAATAGTAAACATAACTGAGTAAAATCAAAGAAGTATATAATTGAAAACTTTCCTACCTTTAAGATACCTATTAAAACTATCAAAAGCAGGACAATCAGCATATCCAAAGGCTTGGGTTCATAGAATATATTCTGTATTTCATAAAAGCTTTAAATGCTTTAATCTGAATTAAAACTTTCCGGTAATTTAGAAGGTCCATTTCTCTAAATCTCAAAGTATCTTTTGTCTTTCTTCTTTAAGGTCATTGTTCAAGGTGGAGGACATATTTTACCCTATGACCAGCCTCTGAGAGCTTTTGACATGATCAATCAATTCATCTTTGGAAGAGGATGGGATCCTTATAATTGATAAACTACTTTTCTAAATGAGAACATCAGGAATTTTAACCTTTGCAAAGAAAATTTGGAAAACTAAAAATATCATATAGATAAGAAATATATCTTTTTATATCTATAAGATGTTTCTCATCAATAAAAATTATTTACCCTTGAAACACATGAGCTTTTGTTTTGGGGGGAGATGGTTTGTTACAAAATGAAGAGCTGTATGATTTAAATTAGAGAATAGAAGGATTGGATTCTGTGACACTGATTCATGCAGCAGTGAATAAATGAGATTTGAGACCCTTTACTAGGAATTTCTAATCCTTCCTACAGGTACATGAAAAGTGCAATAAATGGATGAAGTTGTAATATCCTGTTCTATAAATAACAGAAGAGTTTGTCATACAATACATACATCTGAAGGCATTTGTAAATATTATTGTATAAGAATAGCTGAATTATCACCCTCACAGGAACAGATGAAGTTATAACAGTTGTGAGGAAGAGATTTTTGAATATAGAAAATCAACATGAAAGGTAACCTGAAATGCTTTGAAACAGATATCTTCTATATAAAAGGAATGACATACCAGTTCAGGATAAACAGGGCTTCTTATTCAGAGATCATACTTATCTTACTTTTTCTTTATTTTTTTGTTTATTCGTTCATTTGATATTTTTTATCAAACTTCCTACAGGCCACATTAAATGAGTCACTTTTGAGTTTTAAATTCTCTACTTCCTTTCAGCCCCAATAAAGAACAACTTAATTTTATTAAGTCATTGTTGGAATTAAAATTAGAGATAACCTGGCACCAAAATATAGACCTTTAGAAAGGTACCTACATTAGTAATTCTACCACTAAACTGTCATATCCAGGCATATCCCTGTGCCTTATGCAGTGTGTGCACACATCTCTTTGAAATTCTGCAGCACATTTGGCTTCTCAACTTCACTTCCCTCTCATATTCCTGAATTCACCCTCTGGAGAATTAAATTTAAAAAGTCGAAGCCTGTTCTTGCTGCAATTATTGAGTTTGTTTTTTTTAGTTTCTCATTTTGTGCCTGATTTCATTCAGACTTGTGATCCTCCCCCTTTTTTCTTCATTGTCCCCACGTTTTAAAAGTCACCAAATTAAAAATTCTGGTCAAAAGCACATTTTTTTAAATTATGCAGAAAAAATTGGGGCAGGGTAAGGTGCAAAACATTTTTCAGGTAGCTCCTCATTTGTGCATTCTGAATTTGCCAATATGGCCTAGTCTCCAAAAATTTATTTGTAACTAATTTATTAATACTGGGTCCGTATTTCATGTAAGCTTTAATTACTTTGATCTGAATTAAAACTTTCCATTGATTTATAATGTCCATTTCTCTAAATTTCACAGTGATCTTTTGAGGTCATGCACAGAGGTGGTAAAAAATTTGAGTTGTCTAATACACATTCCCAACTGAGGTTGAACAAATGAGGGCCAGGGATTTAGCTCAGTGTGCCACGCCTGCCTTGCAAGAGCAAGGTCCTGAGTTCAATCCCCAGTACCAAAATAAAAAAGAAAAAGAAAAAAAGGAAAGAGAACAAATGGGACACTCTACCTTTTTGTTCCAGCTTCCATACTGGAAACAAGTGTCCTTTTCCAGTTGTGCTTAGTGCCACTTTTTGTGCTTTTAATGCTTAGCATTGCTGATTTTGCTGTCTAAAATGATCCTGAACGTAGTACCTAAGTGCTGTCTAGTGTCTCTAGAACGTGCACGCACATGTGCGCACACACACACACACACACACTCATGTGCTTTATGGAAAAAAGTTTCATTCAGTCCTGAGTTAAACTGCTGGCTCTAAATTCAATATTGATGAATCAACAATATATATTGAGTAAGGTGACTAAGAAACATATGCAAAACAAGGTTATGTGTTGATAGGTTGACAGGAATGTGGTGATGAGAAGCTAGAAGCAACCTAATCTTACATTTCCCTTAGGAGCAATGGCTCAGAATTTGCTAATTCAGTGTTAATGGAGATTTTCTAGAATATAGCTACAATGAACAAAGAGATTCAGTTGTGTTTACAAAGCTCTCCCTATAGGAGCTGGTGCACAATAATAGCTCAATAAATGGAATCATGGATTTTTCATTTTTATTACCTGTCTGCCCCAGGTACTAAGACAGTGGGGAGTATTGGAGAAGGTTAAGGACACAACTTGCCAGACCCTCCAGGAGCAACCCTTGCCAATTCATCAGAGGCTGATATCCCATGGAGATGGAATCTGAATCTGTTTTACAAAAAAAGGGAGAAAAGGGTAGACCAGAGACTAAAGAAAAACAAGTTTTTAAAATGTAACTGGAGAGATTCCTAGCATTTGCACCTTCTATGGGATGTTCAAGACAATTCATTAATGTGCAGGGAGAAAATTCTAGAATGTCTATACTTGTTTCATTTCAAAATGAGAACATAGTAAGCCTTACTAATATTTAACTCTAGATACTCAACATGCCCTCCCTCAGCCCAGATGTGAAGACAGTCCAGTGACCCATGTGATAGTCATTACTGTCAGCAGACAACAGTACGGAGTGGGAGCTGTAGAGAGGAAGGCCCCAGAGAAGCATTTCTCATGGCTCTGGGTCCAGCATGTTTCCAAGAATTGCAATTACAGGCATATAGGATGTTGTCATTGTGATTAATTTTGTGTGATTAATTTTATAAAAACAAAACCTTCCAACAGTAAGGCCTTTATAACACTTGTCACATGAAAGGGGGTGGCCTCTTGGGTCTCGTACCACCCTAGTTAGAAGCAGTCATACAGTCTTTCTTTGATAAAGACGAGCGCTACAGACTTGCTGTCAACTCCTGTCACAGCAAGTGGCTACTGTGAGTGTGTCTCTTAACAGGTATCGTTTATTATTTTAAAAAGCAAATTCTGTACAGTCCATCCTTGCAAGGTAAAAGTGGTAATTTCACAATTAGAAAGTTAATTTCTTTTAAAAGAAACTTGAATCTATGGCAACAGTGTTTTGAAAACAGATGTTTGGAAATGTTTCCATCTTAATTACAAGCACATTACAAAAATGAAAACATCCCTAAAATCCAAGAAAATACCAACAAAAGTCTTTATATAAAATCTAGAGGGGATTGAGAAATGAGCTTTGGGAGTTCAGCTTGTGGAATGAGACGTTTCTTTCATTTGGATCTACATATTGGTGTGAAATATCTTTTAGTTGGACTTTATTTTGTTGTTTTTGTTGTTATTTTCTTTGGTACCAGAGATCAAATTAGAGACCTTGTGCCTGCCAGGCAGGCTTTGTGCCACTGAGCTACATTCCCGGCCCTTCAGTTGGTCTTTGAACCAGTTATTGAAATAAAGGAAACATAAAACCAGGGGTTTAATTACTATTTTATAAAAGGGTAGCTCAAAAATATCTGAAAATATTAAAAGTTATTCAACATGTTGATCCTATCAACAGCATTAATATTTTAGAAAGCAAAAATGTCTTGCGTTATTAAAAGTCAAATACAATTTTTTAAAGTATTTTAAATTTCATCTGTATTTTATTCCTTTTCACTTTGATTAAAATTTCATAACATAAGTATCACTTATACAGTAGTGGCATGATCATACTTTATAAACAGAAAAGCACATTTTGGGGGTATGTCTTCAGCATGTGTCTGTCTGTCTGTCTATCTGTCTGGGAATCTAAGCCAAGGCCTTGCACATGCAATGTGAATACTCTACCACTGAGCTACATCTCCCATCAGCAATGTTTCCAAGATAGTATTGACAGAAAAAGAAATGTACAAACCATTTCTTGAGAGGACAGAAAAAGTCTAATTCAAAAGTAGCCTTAAATTCTGCAGCAATTTTCTTTAAGTTTAAAAGCATCTAACGAAGGAGAGAGGAGAGGGGGAAAGAAGTAGGAAAGGAGGAAGAGAGAAAGGAAGGTAAGGAGAATAGGAGGGAAGAAAGAGGCAGTGGAATGCATGATGTGCCTTATGTTGAAAGTTTTGCTAATCAGATTTTTGGAAACTCTCAGAGGCAGAATCCCCTCTACTGAAAATGAGCTAATGCACATTTGAATTGTGATTCTCAGGAAATTACTGAGTTGTCATTTAATTATTTATATGAAGTTCTCAAATTATCTTTTCTCATGGACCAAAAACATGATAAATACAGCCAGAAACCAAGGCCTGAGATCTTGCAACAAGTTTCCTGACTTAAACCCTGATTTACAAAAGGTCTGGGATCCTTTCCTTTCTTCTTGTGAATAACAGCACCCCTGCTGTCATAGCTGGTGATAAGAGTGTCAGTCGTAGGCCATTTAATCCCCTAGTTCTAAACTCAGAAACGATATTCCTTGTGCAGAGCTCTGGAGCCAACAAGCCTGGCCCAAAGATGACGGGCTGAGGCCATTTTCTCCACTGTCACAGGAAGAGTTTGTCCCCTGGGATGACATACAGCTACCTGCACAGATGTGTTTACTTTTTCTTGCATGTTGTAGTAGTTATTGCTATTAAAATCCTGAAGATTTAAAAAACATTTCAGAAAAAAAATCTGAAAGTAATTAATTTTGTTGCCCCTAAAACAGCAAGCCTAGGAATTAAAAGCAGACTGTTGTGATTTATATCTGTTAGAACCCAGGGAAAGACATCTGTTCAATCATTTTAAAGGGATTTCTGGCAACCTCAGGAGTGTGACTCAGAGCTATGCGTTTGCCTGGGCTCTGTGTGTTTGAGGAGGAGGCCGGGGCTGTGCATACTGCTTAAATGGATCTCACAGGAAACTTTGCTGCATCTAGCTAGATCTTTGGGGCAAACATAAATCTTTTTCTTAAACTGCTAATTTTCAAATAGTAAAAGGAATTGTTCATTGCAGAAAGTTAAAAGGAAAAACCTCCCCTCACCAATTCCATACCACACCCACTGCAGGCCACTGGTAACTCATCCCAGTCCCAAGACTGCACCCAATGGGTAAGCCACAAGGACTACCACCAAAAGAAAGCCGATATGGTGACCAGAAGAAAGGGCACCTGGACCCCCGACAGCCCAAAGCCAAAAAGTGCCCAGCACGTACAGATGTCAAAGCTCAGCAAAGGATTAAAGACAATCTCTCCAGGCTTGTCATTCAGCAGGAACAGTCATCGGTAGTTTTCCTAATATCCCAATGTATAATACAATAAAAACTCACCCGTACAGTGAGCAATTTCTGATGATACATTACATTCTTGTACATGAGTCAAACAGGGAAAAAAAGGACTTGAGAGGGCTGAAGGACGGAAGAATGTTATCTGTAGAGAGGAGGAAAATCCAGTATTTCTATCCATCAGCCCCATGAACAGGAAGTTCCTTGCATGCCTGATTCAGTAATGCTTCAAAGCCTTTCATCGTGGTGGGCCACAGAGAGCCATCAAGGGGACAGGACCTGTTGTGGGTGCTAAAGACACACAAGCAAAGCTTCCCACTCCCCTGACCTGCAGACCTTTCGAGTGGGGGAGAGAGTGTGAGACAGGGAGTGACCACTACCCAAAGAACTAATCCCAGAGTGCTATGTGCTTTATAGAGGAAAGCCCAAAGTGCTGTGCAGCAGAGAGTAGGAGTGACAACTACTTGAGCCAATGAATGAGGTAGCAGGCTGGAAACTCTCAGGAAATAAGCAGCACTAGTGATGAACCTAGTCCTCAAGAGTGGTGAGGCTCTGGGCACCCAGTACATCTGCCTTCTCTCCTCTAATTTTTATCCTCCATCCTCTAATAGCTCATTTTTTTGTTGCAAACTCTGAATTCTAAACTGACAACCCTAAGATTCTATAATGATAGCATAGGAGGTAAGACTCCCATATTAAGATGATTAGAATAAATCCGTAATGATCATGCTTCCCTTTTCCCATCTTGTCTCCTGAGAGCCAGGGAAAGATCTAGAAGAAGGTCATCTCTTTGAAAGTCCTTCCATTAACTGCCTCAGTGGCATGTGTAATGGAATTTCTTTACTAAAGTCCTCACATGCTGGATGGGAGCATGCTGACAGGCTGTCCTTTACCAAGTTCCCATTTCCCCCAGAGAGGGGAACATTCTTTAAGGAGGATTTTTTGAAATGGTTCCATAGTGTGACTCAATGGAGGGAAATGCTAGAGGCTTTGGAGAAAAAATAAACAACTTAAAAAAAAAAAAAAAATATATATATATATATATATATAGCTTCTATCAAAAAAGGCTTTGAGTGATGTTTCCCTGAAAAACTGAAGTTGACCCCAGACAGAATGGAGGGAGAAATGTAGAAGTGTTTTGTTTATTCAGATGAGGTTGTTCAGAGTGAAATTTTAGCAAGATGCATCTCCCCGAGTAGGGCTGTGTAGGGCAAAGGAAATGGAATCCTTAATACATCACAGCTCCCTCAAATGAGTGCCTCTCCCTTGGAAAACCTTGACATTTGTTAGACTGGAGCCTCAAAATATGTCCCTAAAGTTCTAGTGTCCTCCCTCTGTCATAAGAAATATATTTTAACTGAGCCAGGCTCTGTGGAGCTTTGTTTCTATGCTCAAAAGTTTTCCTTTCTGACTGGTTAGAGAGAGAAGGAGGAGGCACCAGTCCAGGGAGCATGTGAGTCTGAACCCCAGTTCCAAATTTTCTGTTATTTCCAACTCTTCAGTGGACTCTCTCTCTCTCTCCCTCTCTCTCTCTCAGCTGTAATACAGTAAAATGATTTCATAGTCACATATTCAATTGAGAAGCATTACAAGGAAGAGAAGAAGAATTCAGCAATCCTGTGTTACCAGATGAATATGTCCAGATATGATAACCAAAACCAGATGGCTTAAAGCTACTCTTGCCAACACCCACGTGGAGGTGTGTGTGTTATTCTTTCCTACTTCTTGCTCTATGCAAATCCCGACATTACCAACAGCAGGTAGCATAAAATGAAAACCAGAGGCCAGAATCTAGAGGGACAAGAATAGTATGGAAGTCTTGGAAAAGACACCAAAAGAGGTAGGTAAGTGTTGTAATCCTAGCACTCTGGGGTGCTGAGGCAGGAATATCTAAAGTTTGAGTCCAGCCCCAGGAACTTAGTGACTTAATGTGTCCAACCCCCAGTAGCAAAAATTAAATAAAAGTTAAATAGAGATAAGTTCTGGAAGCATTTGATGCAACATCTGGTAGCCTCCCCAGAGAGGTCAGTGAGCTTGGGGCTCACACCTACTCTGAAGCTCAGGAGCAGGCCCAACAGCCACCTTGGAAGCCCTAAACATTACTAGCCTTTGTGATGAACTGTTTCTCCACCTCTGCCCAAACAAAGCCACCAAGCAAAGCAAACAGCTTGGCATTTGAAGTAGAGAGCAAGTGACAGTGAATTTGTCTTGGGACAGAATCTCAACAGCAGGAAACAGACCATGTAAGTGAGGGAGCTTGGCACCGAATAGTCAGCTACTTTTTTCCATGTGTACTATGCTGAGAGATTCTGGCATCTTATTAAATTTCTAAAAAGTAAATTTCTAAATAATGTCATACCTGTAAGTAAGGAAGAGCATTTTCTAGCAAAATCCCAAGAGCATAAAAACTTAATTGTGCTTCAAACTGAAGATACAATCTAAAGGCCATAAGATTATTCTTCTCATGTCTGCCTGGACAAATTTCACAAAATCACCATCAAAGGATACAGATCATTTTGTTGCTATTGTTGTTTGAGTGTGTGTGTGTGTGTGTGTGTGTGTGTGTGTGTTACTCCCACCCTCTCCTTTTTTAAAGTTTTGAGACAGGGTCTTCTAAGTTACTAAGCTGCCCAGTTCAAACTTGCATTCCTCCTGCCTCAGACTTACAAAGAAAGAAAATGTGAGACTGCAGGAGTCTTCTTTTTGTTCCTCAGCAACTGATGCTTTATGTTCTGCCATGCAGCTGCTTCAAACTGTGTTCAAGCTCAAGCTTCAAAGTGCCCCCTTCCTCTCCACACAGGGCTCGTCTTCCACTGGACTGAGGAGACCAGAGCGAGCCTGCCTTGGCACCTGGCTTCTGCTGCAGCAGCATCCGGACCCCCATTCTCTTCCCATCACACAACGTCCTGACCTTTCTTCTGAGCTCCTCCCCACAGCTCCAGCTGATGCAAACTCTGATTCAAATGACAGACTGGTCACCTCTCCCTCCACACAAGCACACTCCCTTGGCTGTCTCCGGGAAATCTTCATGTTTACTAGGCTGGAGTCTCAGAACAGGTCCTTACAGGTTCTAGTTTCCTGTGTCATTTGAAATGTAAGTGTCTGCAATTCTCCAGTCTGCTGAGAACCTGACCATTTTTACAGTCACCATTTTCCCTTGTCCTCTTATATTCAACCCATGGCTAAAGCCTCTCTGTTCTACTTCAGCAGCACCTTTGGCCTCTCTCTTCTTCCCCTTCGGTTTCTAGACCATTGCAGAGGCTACTGGAAGGCAACCCTGCTTCTAGCCTTCCACAAGCCCCTCCTCCTATCCACCCTCGACAGCACTGCTACTTCAGTTTCTGTGCACAACCTGATCTGCTCAGCCCCTGACTCCATGGCTGCGGAGTGCTGCCAGGATGACGTCAACTCCCCTCACAGATCCCCGAGCTTTGAAGGCCTGCCACAAACTGGCTCCAGGTACCTTTTTTGGTTTCTTTTCCCACTGCTCAAATGCATCAAGTCAGAAGAGATTATTTACCTTCACTCACACACCACCCATTTTCTCTTTGCTCCTGCCTCTCCTTCTATTCATCAGGCTCCATCAAATGAAATCCTGCCAAGCTTCAAGGCCCAATTAAAAATATAAGATGCCATTAAGCCTTCTGCCTTCTTTGGTTTCTTTCTCCACTCCGTTCTTCCAAATAAAACCACTTTCTGCTGTGTATGCTCTGTCTTATTTCTGAAACACACATCCCCGCCTGCTGTCAGTTATGTAAAGTTTTCCCTTTTCTTTTGCTATTCTGGCCAGAATCCATGGACTCCACACTGGAGGGCCTTGCCTCAGGGAGCTGAGCTGCAGAATGACAAGCAGAAGGATACTGAGAGTGCTTCTGTCTTTTGCTTTCCAAAAGCCAGAAGCCCAAGGGGTCTTTCTCTTGTTCATTGCTGTATATCTGCTATCTAGAACAGTCCTTGGCACATAGTAGGCACTCATTAAACATTGTTGAATTGAAGTCAGGTTCTCTTCCTCAAGGGAACGCTTGTGATTCATGTATTTAAAATGTCAGGAATGAATATCTGAGGAAGCAGAATGCCTTGGCAAAAACATCAAGAAATGCCAGACTTAAGGTAATTTCCCCAATGGAGCCAGTTCTGTGGGTTCTGCTTCTGGGTGAGGCTCAGCCATGCCAGACCCTAGAGAGGGAGAACTGCCAGGTGGAGCCTCTAGGGGGCTGCAGCCACAGGGAATGAGGTTTTCAGCCTTTCTTGGGAGCAGCAGGAGGACACCAGGCGTGAGGGCCCACAGGGACAGGCAGGATGTGATAGCCTCCTGGCAAAAGACTCTCCCCCAAATCTCTGTCACTACTAGGACTCTGTAACCCTGACCACAACCCTGGGCATTTGTGAAGAGACAGGAGGGGAGGAACAACTGAGATGAGGGTTCCCACTTGCCCAGCTCAGTGGAAACTCAGATGAATGGCAATAACGTCCATTAAAGCCGAGGTGGGGAGGCGTATTTATTATCACCTGAACTTGTGTGTTGATATTCATTCCTGATATTTTAAATACATGAGTCCCAAGTGTTCCCCTTGAAGAAGAGAACCCGACTTCCGTTCAACTCTATTTATGGAGTGTCTACTATGTGCCAAGCACTGTTCTAGATGCTAGGTATACAGCAATGAACAAGAGAAGGACCCCTTCCTCCAAGACATCACATATTCGTGGGAGGTCACACATTCCTCTAGAGATGCACAGTGACCAGTGAGGCAAAGGAAGTGTGGGCAGGCTAAGGGGAATAGAGTTTGAGTGTCAGGAGAGGCCTTGCTGACTGCTGACCACTGAGAAGGGCCCAAAGGAAGGGCAGCCATGATGATCCCCATGATTGGACTAGAGGAGGACAGAATGGGCCCTCGGGACCAGAGAGGGCCCAGACCCTGAGAAGAGAATAAAAGCTCAGCCACTGGAGGAGGGTTGGGCTGACAGAGCCCTGGAGGGAGACAGATCAAGGTAAAGGCATTCGACTTTCTCCCTTCGCTTCTCCCTAGAGTGCCAAGCACACAGTATGTGCTCAGGAAATATTCATTGGCCAGAGGATAGACCACACATGGCGATTTATGCCATACTTAGAAATCACACATAACACATGAAATTATGAATTCAGGAAACACAAAAATAACCCATAAACACGGAGTACAGATAAGGCTACTTTTAAACTTTCAACATTTTTTCCTCTAGTCTTTTATTACTGGTACATTGTTTTCTTTTTCCATACTGGAAATATTACGCCTGTTTTCTTCACTTCATCATATTATACATTTTAAATATCATCCTTTAAGTCACTGCAACTCTGTTTCTCTCTAATTGGTTTTAGCAACTTGGGCAAAGTCATTTTAAGGTGACCAACTATTTCTAGGACCACAGTGGATGCTCAGTAGCCACTAAATTGTATGAAGAGGGTAACCCATGGGCCACCAAACCCTGAAGAACAAGGCAAGTGGCAGGGACAGTGTGCTGACCCATAGGCTCCCTTGCTGCAGGATACCAAAGTCTGGTCTCCCACCCAGGGAAACCCTGGGCAGGGGCTTGTCATGATGATCAACATGGTCCCTGTGAAAATGTCTCCTCCCCATTTGGGGTCCAGGTACTGGATGATTTCCTAGAGAGGCATTCTGTTCCCATCAGGCCTCTGTTGTTACCTCTATCTGTTGTTATCTCCCCTAGCTGTCCCTAATTCTCTGGGTGAATGTCTCAGCTTGATTTAGCACCACTACTTGTGGCTTCTTTAAGGAATAAGGCTATTTTTTAACAAAATGAAGCATAGATCAAACCAAATAAAACCATCCACGGATACAACCAATCATAAATTGGAAAACACAAAATATATTTATTTTCAATGTCCAAGATTAAAACTCTTATTTTATGAAAATAAACATGTGCTTGGGTATTAAAAAAAAATCAGAAAGGTCTTAATAGAAACCAGACAGCAAGTCTAAGCTCTTCCCTGATGTGCCACCCATTCATTCTTCCATCGGCTTTTGGGGACAGCTCTCTGGAAAAGCTTTGGGGCCTCTGTGTCCCAGGAAGAGAGAGGGCCATGCCCTCTCTAAAAAGCACAGTTCTGTTAAATTTTTTGGAGCACGTGCAAATTTTACAGGTGAATCAACATGTTTATGGTCTGAAGATGTTTTTGGCTCTGTTGAAGCAGTTTATTCCCATGAGCAACAAATGAATTTATTCAAGACTTGCATTTTAGGAAGGAAAACAAACCTGAGGCAGGACAAAATTAATGGGAAACTTAAGGAGTAAAAAACCTCACCACCACCAACAAACAGTCCTCAGTTTGGCTGAGATGATTAAAACCAGATGGAAAATGGATCCCAGGTGCCCAGGCGGGTGGGGTGTCTAAGGACAGAGCAGCTTCCTCTTGGCTGGCACTGCCAACAACATCCAAATCACTTGCAAAGCAGAGAAGTATTTCCTTCCTTCCTCTTTCTCCCTTTCTCTTCTTTTTCCCTTTCCCTGGAGTTACAGGGATGTTCTATGTTGGAACTTTTCCAAGTGAGAAGGTGTATGATGGGGCTGGAGACCAAACCTGAAGGATGGGGTAGGTGGGGCTGTGTGATTGTGGTCGTCTAGGATTGGAGATGTGATTTCTCATCACCATCCCCAAGCTGTGGCTTTCAAAATAAGACTTCCATCCCTGAGATAATAAAAGGTGCATTCATCTGCCTCTATGGCTGTCTTACAATCAATTCATGGTGGCTTATTGGGTGCTTTGAGCTTAACCAGACCTGCACATAGCCTCAAGTCTAATTCTATCACAGGGCTTCTAATGTCATCACACAGAGCCTCTGGCAACAAAGCCATTTTCCAATTGCTAATATTCTTTCCCTTCCATGCTCATCCTGCCAGAATCATTTGCAGCTCTGAGTCTGAATCTCCCCAGAAAAGATATTTTTTCCTTGGCAAGATGGTTTCCAGAGAACAATTTCCATAAGACAAATGAATATAAAATTCCTGTTCATTACAATCAGAACAATAGCAAAAAAAAAAAAAAAAG